>OY783200.1:18889777-18967989 GCA_963678675.1 Xiphydria camelus
GGCTAAGTGCCAGAATATGAAAAATTGAGTTAAGTGCTCAAAAGTGAGCTACGTGACAACCCCACTTTAACACACTACAGCTGTGCGGTTGTTTACAAAATGAATCCAAATAAGATGGCCATTGCCATAATTACTGTGATGCCACCATCGGTAGTGGAAATCGCCGATAAGTATGTTAATGAGATACGAAGGTGATAAGTATATAAGACGGTAAATGTTGGATCCATCGACACACATCTACTATTCCAGTGGATCGCATAATCGTTTGTTAAAGGCAATTTCGAAATATGAAGTTCCTTGCATTTTTCGTACTGGTGTTGACAATCTTGGCGATCAGCGGGGCGCATCCTTGTACGAATCACATCTGTCCCCCACACCAAACATGTATGATAAAATATAATTTCGTAAACGGTAAAAAGACTTACTTTGCAAAATGCGTAACTCGAATTTAATAATAACTAGATGATAAATTTATAATGAAGAAAGATAATAAAATTTATAAAATCTATTTCGTTGTGACTTTTTAAACATTTTTACCTTCCAAATCCCTAAAAAGAGTGTGGGGAAAATAATAGTCCTTACCAAAGAGAATTCAAAATAACTTGGAAGGAAGACCAAGAGAGAGAAGGAAACAAGGGCAACGAAAGGCTAAAGGTAAGATTCATAAATTCTCTTTTCAATCTAATGTAAAGAATCTCAAAACTCAAATTGAGTCCTAATCCGAACCCAATAAACTCTGGAGTAGACCGCTGAGAATTGAAAGTAGTAGCGCTAGTAGATAATTTCCCGTAGGAACCTCGGTTTCCCTTTTCAATTCCGGTAATTAGTTGTAAACCCTGTAAATCTCGTGGGGATCATGGTCCGAATAGCATTAGCTAGGTGCAGTGCTCTCGTTTGAATTAGTAGGCCCTTCGCTTTCTCTGTGTTTGACGATAAATAGTCGTCTGTCATTCCCCAAGACGTGACAGTAGTTTCCTTATTTATTTTACGATCATATAATTCAGCAATGAGTTATTAATATATGGAATGACTTTAGACCAGAAAGGTAATGGCCATCGTAGTCGGCATTCATTCATTAGACACTTTTAGCAAACCCTAAAATTTTCTCCGTATCCCTATCCGTATCCGTAAACTTATCGACTTACGTTGGCCGCAAAATAACCATTTAAGCAAGCATCGATCTACCCATACGTATACGAAACCGAAAACAATAACCTCAAAAAAACTGTCAAAGAACTTAGTTATTGGACAGTCTTCTTATTTTTTATTGATAATATTTATTTAAGTAAGAACTAGAAATCTTGTTTTTATTCATTTAAATTAGACTGTCTAATAACTGCAAGGTGTCCAATAGATAGATAGATAGGTAGATGGTTTATTTCGGCCCACTGGCCTAGAAAAGGACTTGACAGGTAACAAACATATTCCCTACAGTGTTCCTCCCATACCAGCATTCCACAATTCTTTCCATGCATACTTCTCTTTACGTAAACCATTATTATTCTTCTGTATCATGCATTTGGTGCGCGTTTTCTCTTTCTCCTTCTCTTTCTTCCTCCGGTCTAGCGTTCTTAGCCACCATACCTTCTTGCTTGACGCCCCCTCACCTAAGATCTTCTCTCTCGTTAACTCCGTTCTCTCAAGGTGTCCAATAACTGGGTGGTTTAACCTAATTATTGTACATAATTATGGACGATATACTTCACCCAATCCTAATTGATGAGGCTGATGAAGATGACGACGATTTGGATGATCTAGTGATGAGGCATATTTTATACGATGGGGACCTCCTGGGTGACCGGGCAGCTCTCTATGGAAATTTTGATCTTGCCTTTTATAACGATAGCTTAGCCTTGCCATGTTTAGGTTTAGAAGAAGGGATATACCGAGGCTAGCCAGGGCTCTACAAATTCCTGACCCGATTGTTATAAATCGAGTTTCCTTAACAAGTATATACAGTCCTATTGATCCATTTCTTATACATAGTTTATAGATACAAATGACTCTTATATTCTGATAAGATTACATAAAAATTGATAGTATCGTGATTAAATTCATAAAAAATTAATATTCAACTTTTACATTATATAAAAATATGATAAATATTTTGATCCAGGTCTATATCAATTTTAATTAATTAGGTATCCATGCCTATTTGCTCTCGTAAGATTTTGAATTGTACTGCCGGTAACGGTTTGGTAAAGACATCAGCCAGTTGTTCGCGCAACTGGTGCAAATGTTTCGTCATAATCTAACAAATATGCTTGGCTAAAACCACGAGCTACTATTCTGGCTTTATGTTTATATAGGTTTCCATCAGCATTAAGTTTTAAAGTGAATACCCATTTACAGTCTACTATGTTTTTTTTCTTTGGACACGGTACGATATTCCATGTTTCATTTTGAATGAGAGAATCAATTTCATCTTTTATGGCTTTCTCCCACTCAATTCTATCATCACGTTTTTTAATTTCTTCAAAAGATTCAGGAACGTCATTTACAGCCGACTGCGCACATACATGATAACAGTAATCTTCATCATATGATACGTTAGGCAAATCTTTAATACGTGCACTTCGTCGAAATTTGTTTACTTCAGAATCTTTTGAGGAATTTCTGTCAATCTTATTGTTTTTATCAACTTCATCTGTCTCAACAATAAGCCTTTCCTCAAATAGAAGCTTAGACCTTTTCCCTTCTGACCATCGCTGATTCACCCTCGAAACATTTGCCGATCCGAGCGAGTCAGATAGTACAATCACGTTCGCGCTGTATGCCTGTACTGCTCCCCGGGATTTCTCCCGAGGACTTGGCAGCACTTGGCAGCACTTGGACAAGCACTTGGCAGAGCTTGTGTCTGGCAAGTGACGTCAAACCAATACGAAGACGTTCTCGTCCCTAACGTTATCGTCGAAGTTACAATGTACAATTTGAAGTAGTAAATTTTATTTTTGTTGACAAATTTTTTCACGTACATGGTTACTTTCACATGCATAATAGTTTCCATAGAGAAATAACACAAAATATTTTTGGTCCGAACCTCCCTATTCGACCTTTTCTTTCCTCGCCTGTTTTCATAATTTCTTTACAGTTTTTTCACACTTACATCCCCTACTGATTAAGTTTCCAATAAGTTTCACTTCCACCGAGTATTATGACACTCACTGTTTTTTTATTTACATTTGAAAATCTTTCCTTTGAGGCACGCGACGTAAAAATGTAGGATGTAACATCAGTTTTGGAAAAACAAACGATCACCATGACTCCAAAAATTTAGCTACATTTATCGCTACTCTCAAACAGAATATGAATCCTTTCAATTGCTTGGAAATTAAGGAACATTTTTTATTTAAAATTAAAACAGGTTGTCGTGCATTGGAACCCGTGATTAATTTTCTTTTAAATATAGAAAAAAATGGACGGGCAATGCAAGACTTATTCATATCCGAATGTTCGCAAGATGTTAGTAGACTCGAAGCACCAATCAAACAAAATAAAATTTTGAATTTTACGAGCTATAATAACGAACAAAAAGTAACAATTAATAATAAAGTACGCGAGGTTCATACGCAACGTGATCTGTTTGGTCGGATGTTGGGTATATCAATGAATGAGGCAGCGGATATCGAACTAGTACCTATCTTATGTTATAAGGCAGAAATCCGAGGTTTTTTGAGACTGTGTTTAATTAGTTCATAACAGGAGGCATGGTTGCAGAATGAGACTCGCCGAAGGCCAAAGGCGAGCCTCATCCCCCAATCATGCCTCCTGTTACGATCTAATTAAACACAGTCTTAAAAATCCGAGGATTTCAACCGAATGATATAGGGTCAACCGGGGCTATTGTGATACAAAAATCAAAACTTCTCGATTTTCGTCTACAAGAATAAGTTAAAAATTTATTAAAAAATTACTTTGGGTGGTGAACTAAGTTACCATTAAGACTATAGCACTGGAATTTCCAAAAAATGGAGAGAAAAGTGATGAAAAAATAAAAACGAGTCTGCTGGTACTCGAGACACTGATGTGTAAAAATCTCGTGAGCGGTAACTATGGAACGGAAATGTGATTGGGATTTGTGAAGTGGTATCTGTAATCGAAGTAATTTCAAACAATTTTGTAGGACGGGACAGGTGAAGAGAGATACAAGATTGATGTGGAACGTATCTATTTTGATCGCATGAAAACTCGCGTCGTCGCAGCTTTGGCGGACACCTCCGCCTCGGTCTCACGCCTCGCGTCGACTCTCTCGATCACTCCCACTACCGCGCCTACCTCGCCGCGACTCGCGCGCTGTTGCCGATTTCCGTCGCTCGCTCTCCCGCGCTCTCTCGTCCGCATCTCGCGCGCGCTCGCCCGGCAACGCGCCAACGTTCTCGGGCCCTACAATTTAAAATCTTATAACTGTAGAAAAATATTTTTCATTTTCATTTTCATTTAATAATGCCGCGCTTGACACAATCAGCTTATGATAGCTTATGTACACACTCTATACAAGTCTTTTACACTACTTCTTCGTAGAGCCAATTGAAACTAATACCACCGAAATCAAATTCAGAGAAACCGGTATCGAAGTTTTACTTCTTCCGCGTGTGGCGGCCACACGTTTTGTTTTTTTTCTTACGAGGGATCCCGTACTAAAAGAACCATCGCGTAACAATCAGCTGATCGATTTAAGCCAATTTGAATTACATATGTTTAATGATTAATTACACAAAAACGGTGCATCGTAGACTATAAGTTCCGCCTTGAAATTTGTAAACTATTTTCTCCTCTACATTGGGATATTTTTATTTGTGAAATTGGTTACAGAAAAAACATAGCTTCGCGATTTCTTGGCATAAGTGATTTTGAAAGATAGTTTTTAATTAATTACATTATTTCTCGTCAATTTGAAGATTACCCATTTCTATATGTCATTCAGGAGACTTTTCTATCGATTGGTACCGGTTTTATCCTGACACTAATAAATTGTTTCGCGAATATCTAATAAGATTATACTATGGTGCCACCATCGGTAGTGGAAATCGCCAATAGACGCCACTGGTAGCTAACCTCAATGCAAGGACTAACGCTTCTCTAGTAGACAGCTGAGGCGATGCGCACGCCACGCTGCGGATTTTGCGAGATGTAAATGTATTTGGATTTATTTCCAACTTAGGATCTGAAGGTTTTATATAGGTTTAAAATTTAGTAAAATCTGTAGGATATTGAGGACATAAGTAGTCTTTGGCTCGATTATACATAGCTTGAAGGACCTCGAGGCTCAAATACAGATTTAAATAGGTTATTTTGGTTCAATAGAGGACTTCAGTTTTAGCATAGACTAAAAGAGGCTTAAAACGGGTTTCGTTTAGGATGTCATAGGCTTTGAATAGACTTTATTTTTCGACTCGGGATCCTTAGGTATAAAAATAGGAATTTAAAGAATTTGGCATATGAAAAACTTATTGAAAAATTGAAAGAAGTCGAACCTAGTGTGTTAGTTTGCGCAATTTGTTATACAACGTTAGTTTGCGCAATTGGTTAGCACTTGTGTATAGTGTATGGACGACCTTGTTTGCACAACGTTAGTAATTAGCCTCAATGGAGAGGCTCCGGCTGTCAAAATAGGGGCAAAATTTCGACTCGGGAATTGTATTCCATATCGAAATTTAATTGAAATTTTGTTAAGCTAAGCCGATTATTTCCTTTAATGGATCTAACAGGAAAATAGTGTGGAAACACCTATTAGAGATTCCTTAAACAAGCCTGATAGGGGCTTTTAATTTAATTAACAGGGCTTCCCTACTAAATTTGTGCATCGGTATGTGGTATTCGGAAAGTTTGACGTCATCATGTTAAAAAGCAGCATTGACTTTTTTCGTGTAATCATTCGTGTAAGTCAGAAGAAAAGCCAATGCTATCTTAACACATAATAACGTTAGACCCCACACTACCTTCACCATTTCAACAACGGTAGAAAGCATGGAATTCGAAATTATTGTTCCACAAATTCTCTTCTGTCCAGGCTGATTTCACTATCTGATTTCTAGCGGTTTAGAGCTCTCAAGGAGCATCTCAAAGGCAAAATAACATATGTATGTTCTTTTCATTCGTGATTAAGACTTAAAGCTCCAGTTATTACTTCATTTAGCAAATTTCATCGTAAATAATTCAACAAATATTGCTCAGAGGAAATAATTGAAGAGAAAACATATGTTCAACTTTTAATGGGGAGTGTGCCCACGAGAGGAAATACGCGAGTTCCGGATCACCCCGTACATATGACGCGCCCTCTGATTAGCAATTCTGTAATTAATTATAACTTTTAAACTATGTGCGTTTGAAAAAATTACTCAGGACTTTTAAGCTTATTTTATTAATCAAGCAATAGGGCTGTAGATTTCGTGGATATCGCATCTGACATGCCGCAGGGTGGACATACAACCTTCATAGGTATAGGGGAAGCTGTTGTACCTAGAGCATAGTGTACCTTGAAACGCTTCGTATTTATGACAGATGTCGCCATTTATCGACTCAAAATTAAGGTATAATCCTCACATGCTTGATCTTCAGTAGTGCATTCATATTTCACGCCACAGACGTATTATATTTTGAAGTTTTGCAATAAAAATGAGCCTTTTCGCCATAGAAAGTAAGTAATTAGCATCGTATTTATGTGTAAATAATTTAACGCGTTCCCTGCCAGACCGTTTTTATGAAAACTTTCCGCACACGCCGCGTGGGGCGTATGCGCCCCACGCTTTACAATTATTGTATTGTTTTGTTTCTAAAGTATGCCTTACAATGAACACTTTCGCTGCGAATGACGCCTAATAGCGTCAACGGACACCCCCACTATGTGCAGATGACGCCATAAGGCGTCATCCCCAATATTTAAATGCTTTAACAAAATATCCCTTTCCCACAAAAGAAAGGTCATCCGCAGCGAACGGGTTAACACGTTGATTGCCGACAGTGCGCAGACAGACGTTTATAAGTGTAGTAACGACTCACGTAAGAATGTTTTCAAAATTCCTATTCTTTACTAAATTATGTGCAAAAATACTTTACTAAATTATGTGGTAATGTAAAATTCTCGGTCTAATAGACCGAGACGGCAGTGAACGTGTTAAGAACTGGTAACTTTGAAACAATGAAACAATTTTTGTGTGTAATAGTGTTCAATAATGAGTTAAAATACAGTGCTACTTTTCTTTGTAAACTTAGCTTCGGCGCGGAGGCAGCCGTTTTTAATAATGTTGCACCCCCTTGTACTTTGAAACATCGGCATATCTTGTACCTTGGAACATTAATAAGGAACGTTAATTTTTTATTTCAGAATTTTTCCAATTATGCCGTGTAGTAAAGAAGGTAAAAAAAAGAGATCCTGTCAATTCTGTCAATCATATTTTGAATTTTTCATCACCAAAAAGAAAAGAAGCATAGTTGAACTCTAAATTGTAGCATGGAAGTAAAATCCGGGCTAAGTGCCAGAATATGAAAAATTGAGTTAAGTGCTCAAAAGTGAGCTACGTGACAACCCCACTTTAACACACTACAGCTGTGCGGTTGTTTACAAAATGAATCCAAATAAGATGGCCATTGCCATAATTACTGTGATGCCACCATCGGTAGTGGAAATCGCCGATAAGTATGTTAATGAGATACGAAGGTGATAAGTATATAAGACGGTAAATGTTGGATCCATCGACACACATCTACTATTCCAGTGGATCGCATAATCGTTTGTTAAAGGCAATTTCGAAATATGAAGTTCCTTGCATTTTTCGTACTGGTGTTGACAATCTTGGCGATCAGCGGGGCGCATCCTTGTACGAATCACATCTGTCCCCCACACCAAACATGTATGATAAAATATAATTTCGTAAACGGTAAAAAGACTTACTTTGCAAAATGCGTAACTCGAATTTAATAATAACTAGATGATAAATTTATAATGAAGAAAGATAATAAAATTTATAAAATCTATTTCGTTGTGACTTTTTAAACATTTTTACCTTCCAAATCCCTAAAAAGAGTGTGGGGAAAATAATAGTCCTTACCAAAGAGAATTCAAAATAACTTGGAAGGAAGACCAAGAGAGAGAAGGAAACAAGGGCAACGAAAGGCTAAAGGTAAGATTCATAAATTCTCTTTTCAATCTAATGTAAAGAATCTCAAAACTCAAATTGAGTCCTAATCCGAACCCAATAAACTCTGGAGTAGACCGCTGAGAATTGAAAGTAGTAGCGCTAGTAGATAATTTCCCGTAGGAACCTCGGTTTCCCTTTTCAATTCCGGTAATTAGTTGTAAACCCTGTAAATCTCGTGGGGATCATGGTCCGAATAGCATTAGCTAGGTGCAGTGCTCTCGTTTGAATTAGTAGGCCCTTCGCTTTCTCTGTGTTTGACGATAAATAGTCGTCTGTCATTCCCCAAGACGTGACAGTAGTTTCCTTATTTATTTTACGATCATATAATTCAGCAATGAGTTATTAATATATGGAATGACTTTAGACCAGAAAGGTAATGGCCATCGTAGTCGGCATTCATTCATTAGACACTTTTAGCAAACCCTAAAATTTTCTCCGTATCCCTATCCGTATCCGTAAACTTATCGACTTACGTTGGCCGCAAAATAACCATTTAAGCAAGCATCGATCTACCCATACGTATACGAAACCGAAAACAATAACCTCAAAAAAACTGTCAAAGAACTTAGTTATTGGACAGTCTTCTTATTTTTTATTGATAATATTTATTTAAGTAAGAACTAGAAATCTTGTTTTTATTCATTTAAATTAGACTGTCTAATAACTGCAAGGTGTCCAATAGATAGATAGATAGGTAGATGATTTATTTCGGCCCACTGGCCTAGAAAAGGACTTGACAGGTAACAAACATATTCCCTACAGTGTTCCTCCCATACCAGCATTCCACAATTCTTTCCATGCATACTTCTCTTTACGTAAACCATTATTATTCTTCTGTATCATGCATTTGGTGCGCGTTTTCTCTTTCTCCTTCTCTTTCTTCCTCCGGTCTAGCGTTCTTAGCCACCATACCTTCTTGCTTGACGCCCCCTCACCTAAGATCTTCTCTCTCGTTAACTCCGTTCTCTCAAGGTGTCCAATAACTGGGTGGTTTAACCTAATTATTGTACATAATTATGGACGATATACTTCACCCAATCCTAATTGATGAGGCTGATGAAGATGACGACGATTTGGATGATCTAGTGATGAGGCATATTTTATACGATGGGGACCTCCTGGGTGACCGGGCAGCTCTCTATGGAAATTTTGATCTTGCCTTTTATAACGATAGCTTAGCCTTGCCATGTTTAGGTTTAGAAGAAGGGATATACCGAGGCTAGCCAGGGCTCTACAAATTCCTGACCCGATTGTTATAAATCGAGTTTCCTTAACAAGTATATACAGTCCTATTGATCCATTTCTTATACATAGTTTATAGATACAAATGACTCTTATATTCTGATAAGATTACATAAAAATTGATAGTATCGTGATTAAATTCATAAAAAATTAATATTCAACTTTTACATTATATAAAAATATGATAAATATTTTGATCCAGGTCTATATCAATTTTAATTAATTAGGTATCCATGCCTATTTGCTCTCGTAAGATTTTGAATTGTACTGCCGGTAACGGTTTGGTAAAGACATCAGCCAGTTGTTCGCGCAACTGGTGCAAATGTTTCGTCATAATCTAACAAATATGCTTGGCTAAAACCACGAGCTACTATTCTGGCTTTATGTTTATATAGGTTTCCATCAGCATTAAGTTTTAAAGTGAATACCCATTTACAGTCTACTATGTTTTTTTTCTTTGGACACGGTACGATATTCCATGTTTCATTTTGAATGAGAGAATCAATTTCATCTTTTATGGCTTTCTCCCACTCAATTCTATCATCACGTTTTTTAATTTCTTCAAAAGATTCAGGAACGTCATTTACAGCCGACTGCGCACATACATGATAACAGTAATCTTCATCATATGATACGTTAGGCAAATCTTTAATACGTGCACTTCGTCGAAATTTGTTTACTTCAGAATCTTTTGAGGAATTTCTGTCAATCTTATTGTTTTTATCAACTTCATCTGTCTCAACAATAAGCCTTTCCTCAAATAGAAGCTTAGACCTTTTCCCTTCTGACCATCGCTGATTCACCCTCGAAACATTTGCCGATCCGAGCGAGTCAGATAGTACAATCACGTTCGCGCTGTATGCCTGTACTGCTCCCCGGGATTTCTCCCGAGGACTTGGCAGCACTTGGCAGCACTTGGACAAGCACTTGGCAGAGCTTGTGTCTGGCAAGTGACGTCAAACCAATACGAAGACGTTCTCGTCCCTAACGTTATCGTCGAAGTTACAATGTACAATTTGAAGTAGTAAATTTTATTTTTGTTGACAAATTTTTTCACGTACATGGTTACTTTCACATGCATAATAGTTTCCATAGAGAAATAACACAAAATATTTTTGGTCCGAACCTCCCTATTCGACCTTTTCTTTCCTCGCCTGTTTTCATAATTTCTTTACAGTTTTTTCACACTTACATCCCCTACTGATTAAGTTTCCAATAAGTTTCACTTCCACCGAGTATTATGACACTCACTGTTTTTTTATTTACATTTGAAAATCTTTCCTTTGAGGCACGCGACGTAAAAATGTAGGATGTAACATCAGTTTTGGAAAAACAAACGATCACCATGACTCCAAAAATTTAGCTACATTTATCGCTACTCTCAAACAGAATATGAATCCTTTCAATTGCTTGGAAATTAAGGAACATTTTTTATTTAAAATTAAAACAGGTTGTCGTGCATTGGAACCCGTGATTAATTTTCTTTTAAATATAGAAAAAAATGGACGGGCAATGCAAGACTTATTCATATCCGAATGTTCGCAAGATGTTAGTAGACTCGAAGCACCAATCAAACAAAATAAAATTTTGAATTTTACGAGCTATAATAACGAACAAAAAGTAACAATTAATAATAAAGTACGCGAGGTTCATACGCAACGTGATCTGTTTGGTCGGATGTTGGGTATATCAATGAATGAGGCAGCGGATATCGAACTAGTACCTATCTTATGTTATAAGGCAGAAATCCGAGGTTTTTTGAGACTGTGTTTAATTAGTTCATAACAGGAGGCATGGTTGCAGAATGAGACTCGCCGAAGGCCAAAGGCGAGCCTCATCCCCCAATCATGCCTCCTGTTACGATCTAATTAAACACAGTCTTAAAAATCCGAGGATTTCAACCGAATGATATAGGGTCAACCGGGGCTATTGTGATACAAAAATCAAAACTTCTCGATTTTCGTCTACAAGAATAAGTTAAAAATTTATTAAAAAATTACTTTGGGTGGTGAACTAAGTTACCATTAAGACTATAGCACTGGAATTTCCAAAAAATGGAGAGAAAAGTGATGAAAAAATAAAAACGAGTCTGCTGGTACTCGAGACACTGATGTGTAAAAATCTCGTGAGCGGTAACTATGGAACGGAAATGTGATTGGGATTTGTGAAGTGGTATCTGTAATCGAAGTAATTTCAAACAATTTTGTAGGACGGGACAGGTGAAGAGAGATACAAGATTGATGTGGAACGTATCTATTTTGATCGCATGAAAACTCGCGTCGTCGCAGCTTTGGCGGACACCTCCGCCTCGGTCTCACGCCTCGCGTCGACTCTCTCGATCACTCCCACTACCGCGCCTACCTCGCCGCGACTCGCGCGCTGTTGCCGATTTCCGTCGCTCGCTCTCCCGCGCTCTCTCGTCCGCATCTCGCGCGCGCTCGCCCGGCAACGCGCCAACGTTCTCGGGCCCTACAATTTAAAATCTTATAACTGTAGAAAAATATTTTTCATTTTCATTTTCATTTAATAATGCCGCGCTTGACACAATCAGCTTATGATAGCTTATGTACACACTCTATACAAGTCTTTTACACTACTTCTTCGTAGAGCCAATTGAAACTAATACCACCGAAATCAAATTCAGAGAAACCGGTATCGAAGTTTTACTTCTTCCGCGTGTGGCGGCCACACGTTTTGTTTTTTTTCTTACGAGGGATCCCGTACTAAAAGAACCATCGCGTAACAATCAGCTGATCGATTTAAGCCAATTTGAATTACATATGTTTAATGATTAATTACACAAAAACGGTGCATCGTAGACTATAAGTTCCGCCTTGAAATTTGTAAACTATTTTCTCCTCTACATTGGGATATTTTTATTTGTGAAATTGGTTACAGAAAAAACATAGCTTCGCGATTTCTTGGCATAAGTGATTTTGAAAGATAGTTTTTAATTAATTACATTATTTCTCGTCAATTTGAAGATTACCCATTTCTATATGTCATTCAGGAGACTTTTCTATCGATTGGTACCGGTTTTATCCTGACACTAATAAATTGTTTCGCGAATATCTAATAAGATTATACTATGGTGCCACCATCGGTAGTGGAAATCGCCAATAGACGCCACTGGTAGCTAACCTCAATGCAAGGACTAACGCTTCTCTAGTAGACAGCTGAGGCGATGCGCACGCCACGCTGCGGATTTTGCGAGATGTAAATGTATTTGGATTTATTTCCAACTTAGGATCTGAAGGTTTTATATAGGTTTAAAATTTAGTAAAATCTGTAGGATATTGAGGACATAAGTAGTCTTTGGCTCGATTATACATAGCTTGAAGGACCTCGAGGCTCAAATACAGATTTAAATAGGTTATTTTGGTTCAATAGAGGACTTCAGTTTTAGCATAGACTAAAAGAGGCTTAAAACGGGTTTCGTTTAGGATGTCATAGGCTTTGAATAGACTTTATTTTTCGACTCGGGATCCTTAGGTATAAAAATAGGAATTTAAAGAATTTGGCATATGAAAAACTTATTGAAAAATTGAAAGAAGTCGAACCTAGTGTGTTAGTTTGCGCAATTTGTTATACAACGTTAGTTTGCGCAATTGGTTAGCACTTGTGTATAGTGTATGGACGACCTTGTTTGCACAACGTTAGTAATTAGCCTCAATGGAGAGGCTCCGGCTGTCAAAATAGGGGCAAAATTTCGACTCGGGAATTGTATTCCATATCGAAATTTAATTGAAATTTTGTTAAGCTAAGCCGATTATTTCCTTTAATGGATCTAACAGGAAAATAGTGTGGAAACACCTATTAGAGATTCCTTAAACAAGCCTGATAGGGGCTTTTAATTTAATTAACAGGGCTTCCCTACTAAATTTGTGCATCGGTATGTGGTATTCGGAAAGTTTGACGTCATCATGTTAAAAAGCAGCATTGACTTTTTTCGTGTAATCATTCGTGTAAGTCAGAAGAAAAGCCAATGCTATCTTAACACATAATAACGTTAGACCCCACACTACCTTCACCATTTCAACAACGGTAGAAAGCATGGAATTCGAAATTATTGTTCCACAAATTCTCTTCTGTCCAGGCTGATTTCACTATCTGATTTCTAGCGGTTTAGAGCTCTCAAGGAGCATCTCAAAGGCAAAATAACATATGTATGTTCTTTTCATTCGTGATTAAGACTTAAAGCTCCAGTTATTACTTCATTTAGCAAATTTCATCGTAAATAATTCAACAAATATTGCTCAGAGGAAATAATTGAAGAGAAAACATATGTTCAACTTTTAATGGGGAGTGTGCCCACGAGAGGAAATACGCGAGTTCCGGATCACCCCGTACATATGACGCGCCCTCTGATTAGCAATTCTGTAATTAATTATAACTTTTAAACTATGTGCGTTTGAAAAAATTACTCAGGACTTTTAAGCTTATTTTATTAATCAAGCAATAGGGCTGTAGATTTCGTGGATATCGCATCTGACATGCCGCAGGGTGGACATACAACCTTCATAGGTATAGGGGAAGCTGTTGTACCTAGAGCATAGTGTACCTTGAAACGCTTCGTATTTATGACAGATGTCGCCATTTATCGACTCAAAATTAAGGTATAATCCTCACATGCTTGATCTTCAGTAGTGCATTCATATTTCACGCCACAGACGTATTATATTTTGAAGTTTTGCAATAAAAATGAGCCTTTTCGCCATAGAAAGTAAGTAATTAGCATCGTATTTATGTGTAAATAATTTAACGCGTTCCCTGCCAGACCGTTTTTATGAAAACTTTCCGCACACGCCGCGTGGGGCGTATGCGCCCCACGCTTTACAATTATTGTATTGTTTTGTTTCTAAAGTATGCCTTACAATGAACACTTTCGCTGCGAATGACGCCTAATAGCGTCAACGGACACCCCCACTATGTGCAGATGACGCCATAAGGCGTCATCCCCAATATTTAAATGCTTTAACAAAATATCCCTTTCCCACAAAAGAAAGGTCATCCGCAGCGAACGGGTTAACACGTTGATTGCCGACAGTGCGCAGACAGACGTTTATAAGTGTAGTAACGACTCACGTAAGAATGTTTTCAAAATTCCTATTCTTTACTAAATTATGTGCAAAAATACTTTACTAAATTATGTGGTAATGTAAAATTCTCGGTCTAATAGACCGAGACGGCAGTGAACGTGTTAAGAACTGGTAACTTTGAAACAATGAAACAATTTTTGTGTGTAATAGTGTTCAATAATGAGTTAAAATACAGTGCTACTTTTCTTTGTAAACTTAGCTTCGGCGCGGAGGCAGCCGTTTTTAATAATGTTGCACCCCCTTGTACTTTGAAACATCGGCATATCTTGTACCTTGGAACATTAATAAGGAACGTTAATTTTTTATTTCAGAATTTTTCCAATTATGCCGTGTAGTAAAGAAGGTAAAAAAAAGAGATCCTGTCAATTCTGTCAATCATATTTTGAATTTTTCATCACCAAAAAGAAAAGAAGCATAGTTGAACTCTAAATTGTAGCATGGAAGTAAAATCCGGGCTAAGTGCCAGAATATGAAAAATTGAGTTAAGTGCTCAAAAGTGAGCTACGTGACAACCCCACTTTAACACACTACAGCTGTGCGGTTGTTTACAAAATGAATCCAAATAAGATGGCCATTGCCATAATTACTGTGATGCCACCATCGGTAGTGGAAATCGCCGATAAGTATGTTAATGAGATACGAAGGTGATAAGTATATAAGACGGTAAATGTTGGATCCATCGACACACATCTACTATTCCAGTGGATCGCATAATCGTTTGTTAAAGGCAATTTCGAAATATGAAGTTCCTTGCATTTTTCGTACTGGTGTTGACAATCTTGGCGATCAGCGGGGCGCATCCTTGTACGAATCACATCTGTCCCCCACACCAAACATGTATGATAAAATATAATTTCGTAAACGGTAAAAAGACTTACTTTGCAAAATGCGTAACTCGAATTTAATAATAACTAGATGATAAATTTATAATGAAGAAAGATAATAAAATTTATAAAATCTATTTCGTTGTGACTTTTTAAACATTTTTACCTTCCAAATCCCTAAAAAGAGTGTGGGGAAAATAATAGTCCTTACCAAAGAGAATTCAAAATAACTTGGAAGGAAGACCAAGAGAGAGAAGGAAACAAGGGCAACGAAAGGCTAAAGGTAAGATTCATAAATTCTCTTTTCAATCTAATGTAAAGAATCTCAAAACTCAAATTGAGTCCTAATCCGAACCCAATAAACTCTGGAGTAGACCGCTGAGAATTGAAAGTAGTAGCGCTAGTAGATAATTTCCCGTAGGAACCTCGGTTTCCCTTTTCAATTCCGGTAATTAGTTGTAAACCCTGTAAATCTCGTGGGGATCATGGTCCGAATAGCATTAGCTAGGTGCAGTGCTCTCGTTTGAATTAGTAGGCCCTTCGCTTTCTCTGTGTTTGACGATAAATAGTCGTCTGTCATTCCCCAAGACGTGACAGTAGTTTCCTTATTTATTTTACGATCATATAATTCAGCAATGAGTTATTAATATATGGAATGACTTTAGACCAGAAAGGTAATGGCCATCGTAGTCGGCATTCATTCATTAGACACTTTTAGCAAACCCTAAAATTTTCTCCGTATCCCTATCCGTATCCGTAAACTTATCGACTTACGTTGGCCGCAAAATAACCATTTAAGCAAGCATCGATCTACCCATACGTATACGAAACCGAAAACAATAACCTCAAAAAAACTGTCAAAGAACTTAGTTATTGGACAGTCTTCTTATTTTTTATTGATAATATTTATTTAAGTAAGAACTAGAAATCTTGTTTTTATTCATTTAAATTAGACTGTCTAATAACTGCAAGGTGTCCAATAGATAGATAGATAGGTAGATGGTTTATTTCGGCCCACTGGCCTAGAAAAGGACTTGACAGGTAACAAACATATTCCCTACAGTGTTCCTCCCATACCAGCATTCCACAATTCTTTCCATGCATACTTCTCTTTACGTAAACCATTATTATTCTTCTGTATCATGCATTTGGTGCGCGTTTTCTCTTTCTCCTTCTCTTTCTTCCTCCGGTCTAGCGTTCTTAGCCACCATACCTTCTTGCTTGACGCCCCCTCACCTAAGATCTTCTCTCTCGTTAACTCCGTTCTCTCAAGGTGTCCAATAACTGGGTGGTTTAACCTAATTATTGTACATAATTATGGACGATATACTTCACCCAATCCTAATTGATGAGGCTGATGAAGATGACGACGATTTGGATGATCTAGTGATGAGGCATATTTTATACGATGGGGACCTCCTGGGTGACCGGGCAGCTCTCTATGGAAATTTTGATCTTGCCTTTTATAACGATAGCTTAGCCTTGCCATGTTTAGGTTTAGAAGAAGGGATATACCGAGGCTAGCCAGGGCTCTACAAATTCCTGACCCGATTGTTATAAATCGAGTTTCCTTAACAAGTATATACAGTCCTATTGATCCATTTCTTATACATAGTTTATAGATACAAATGACTCTTATATTCTGATAAGATTACATAAAAATTGATAGTATCGTGATTAAATTCATAAAAAATTAATATTCAACTTTTACATTATATAAAAATATGATAAATATTTTGATCCAGGTCTATATCAATTTTAATTAATTAGGTATCCATGCCTATTTGCTCTCGTAAGATTTTGAATTGTACTGCCGGTAACGGTTTGGTAAAGACATCAGCCAGTTGTTCGCGCAACTGGTGCAAATGTTTCGTCATAATCTAACAAATATGCTTGGCTAAAACCACGAGCTACTATTCTGGCTTTATGTTTATATAGGTTTCCATCAGCATTAAGTTTTAAAGTGAATACCCATTTACAGTCTACTATGTTTTTTTTCTTTGGACACGGTACGATATTCCATGTTTCATTTTGAATGAGAGAATCAATTTCATCTTTTATGGCTTTCTCCCACTCAATTCTATCATCACGTTTTTTAATTTCTTCAAAAGATTCAGGAACGTCATTTACAGCCGACTGCGCACATACATGATAACAGTAATCTTCATCATATGATACGTTAGGCAAATCTTTAATACGTGCACTTCGTCGAAATTTGTTTACTTCAGAATCTTTTGAGGAATTTCTGTCAATCTTATTGTTTTTATCAACTTCATCTGTCTCAACAATAAGTCTTTCCTCAAATAGAAGCTTAGACCTTTTCCCTTCTGACCATCGCTGATTCACCCTCGAAACATTTGCCGATCCGAGCGAGTCAGATAGTACAATCACGTTCGCGCTGTATGCCTGTACTGCTCCCCGGGATTTCTTCCGAGGACTTGGCAGCACTTGGCAGCACTTGGACAAGCACTTGGCAGAGCTTGTGTCTGGCAAGTGACGTCAAACCAATACGAAGACGTTCTCGTCCCTAACGTTATCGTCGAAGTTACAATGTACAATTTGAAGTAGTAAATTTTATTTTTGTTGAAAAATTTTTTCACGTACATGGTTACTTTCACATGCATAATAGTTTCCATAGAGAAATAACACAAAATATTTTTGGTCCGAACCTCCCTATTCGACCTTTTCTTTCCTCGCCTGTTTTCATAATTTCTTTACAGTTTTTTCACGCTTACATCCCCTACTGATTAAGTTTCCAATAAGTTTCACTTCCACCGAGTATTATGACACTCACTGTTTTTTTATTTACATTTGAAAATCTTTCCTTTGAGGCACGCGACGTAAAAATGTAGGATGTAACATCAGTTTTGGAAAAACAAACGATCACCATGACTCCAAAAATTTAGCTACATTTATCGCTACTCTCAAACAGAATATGAATCCTTTCAATTGCTTGGAAATTAAGGAACATTTTTTATTTAAAATTAAAACAGGTTGTCGTGCATTGGAACCCGTGATTAATTTTCTTTTAAATATAGAAAAAAATGGACGGGCAATGCAAGACTTATTCATATCCGAATGTTCGCAAGATGTTAGTAGACTCGAAGCACCAATCAAACAAAATAAAATTTTGAATTTTACGAGCTATAATAACGAACAAAAAGTAACAATTAATAATAAAGTACGCGAGGTTCATACGCAACGTGATCTGTTTGGTCGGATGTTGGGTATATCAATGAATGAGGCAGCGGATATCGAACTAGTACCTATCTTATGTTATAAGGCAGAAATCCGAGGTTTTTTGAGACTGTGTTTAATTAGTTCATAACAGGAGGCATGGTTGCAGAATGAGACTCGCCGAAGGCCAAAGGCGAGCCTCATCCCCCAATCATGCCTCCTGTTACGATCTAATTAAACACAGTCTTAAAAATCCGAGGATTTCAACCGAATGATATAGGGTCAACCGGGGCTATTGTGATACAAAAATCAAAACTTCTCGATTTTCGTCTACAAGAATAAGTTAAAAATTTATTAAAAAATTACTTTTGGTGGTGAACTAAGTTACCTTTAAGACTATAGCACTGGAATTTCCAAAAAAATGGAGAGAAAAGTGATGAAAAAATAAAAACGAGTCTGCTGGTACTCGAGACACTCATGTGTAAAAATCTCGTGAGCGGTAACTATGGAACGGAAATGTGATTGGGATTTGTGAAGTGGTATCTGTAATCGAAGTAATTTCAAACAATTTTGTAGGACGGGACAGGTGAAGAGAGATACAAGATTGATGTGGAACGTATCTATTTTGATCGCATGAAAACTCGCGTCGTCGCAGCTTTGGCGGACACCTCCGCCTCGGTCTCACGCCTCGCGTCGACTCTCTCGATCACTCCCACTACCGCGCCTACCTCGCCGCGACTCGCGCGCTGTTGCCGATTTCCGTCGCTCGCTCTCCCGCGCTCTCTCGTCCGCATCTCGCGCGCGCTCGCCCGGCAACGCGCCAACGTTCTCGGGCCCTACAATTTAAAATCTTATAACTGTAGAAAAATATTTTTCATTTTCATTTTCATTTAATAATGCCGCGCTTGATACAATCAGCTTATGATAGCTAACATAAATAAGTGAGTCGGAGTAGAGCCGATCGACGAGGAGTTACTCCGACTCACTTACTGTACATGGCGAACACCACTTCCATACAACATTGTTCTGCCAGATGTTTACACATAAATTATAAGTTAGAATGACTAATGTACACATCAGTGTCTCAAGTACTAGCAAACTCATTTTGTTTTCTTTCTCTCATACCTGGATAAGCCGGGTACTGCATTAGATGGCTCGCGACGACACGTCCGATAACACAGGTTTACAAAAAAAAAGTCCGGACTATTTGACCGGACCATGGTATTCTGAGGTATTTTTGCGTCCTGAATCCGATCCCGAGGTCATCTGAGCCCCATCACGTCAGAAAAACGAGATTTCAAGGTCATTTAGAGGTTAAAATGACCATTTTTTTGAACTGGACCCGGGATAATTTCTCAAGCGACCTGTTGAGTTGGAGGGTAGCTGTTTAGGTTTTGAATACCTTCTAAACATTGGAATGGAGTCCTAAATCTCGACCGCGACTATCACAGAACCACCCCAGTGGATAAAATGTTGCCATGATCGTTGTATCTCGCAGATTACGATCTCCCTGTCAAGGCATCCAATTCCGGCGATCCGTTCACTGTAACATATTGACAGTGGACCCAGCACTGACCCTAATGGCCTTAGAACCTTGGAGTCATGCTCTGGGTGCTGCTCAGGGCAGTCCCATTTCCTTATTTATTTATTTCGAAATCTCGTTTTTCTGACGTGATGGGGCTCAGATGACCTCGGGCTCGGATTCAGGACGCAAAAATAACTCGGAATACCATGGTCCGGTCAAATAGTCCGGACTTTTTTTTTGTAAACCTGTGTAATTGATTTTCAGGAAAGGTATAAACCGTGGTGTTCGCAGCTTACATTCCCGGAATATGCCGTTTCGGAGAACTTAGGATTAGCTAAGGAGATTGGCGAGATATTTATGACTATGATACTATTAAACGGTGCGAACCGTTGTGTCGAATTCCATTTATCCGCTCGTTATTTCTCGATAGAATAGCAATCCCAAATTAGTATAGAATATTTGAATTTTACCGCTATAAAATCTAGTAACCCTTGACGGTTGTACGGCCTTAGGATATAATCTAGTTGCATGTGACACACTGCACACATTTACATGTATCGTATATCCGCGATCAATCAGACCATAGCAAAATTTCGAGTTTTGCTTGAGCACCCCCGTGGGTCTCCTCGTCCAATAGAATCACCGGAGAAGCGTGAATGCGTATGCGTAGTCATCCGCGGTGGCGTCGTCAGCAAGTTCAGATCGGTTATTTCGATAACCGATGTCCGTATGCTGAAGTCCGGATGATCGATGTCCATATGACCTTGAAATTTACCTTCGGCCGGGCTTGGTGGCCGGGGCGAATTCGAGCAATTTTTACCGGTAGAAGTCGAATCGGTAGTTAGAGTTGGTGTCAATTCGGGAGATCGAAGCGTCTAACCTCGAAATCATGAATTTGTGAATAATGGAAATTACTCACCATTATTCACAAATCCACGATTTCAAGGTTAAACGCTTCGATCTCCCGAACTGACACCAACTTTAACTACCGACTCGACTTCTACCGGTAAAAATTGCTCGAATACTGACCAAGGCCGGCCGGAGGTAAATTTAAAAGTCCCTGTAACTGTGCGGTTCTGGACGGGACATGCTGTATGCAGTATACCGTATGTCCTACTCTTTATTGGCCAGTTTGAAATTACTTTCGGGCAGGCTTGGTCGGTACTCGAGTCATTTAATACCGGTAGAAGTCGAGTCGGTAGTTAGAGTTGGTGTCAATTCGAGAGTTCGAAGCGTCTAACCTCGAAATTATGAATTTGTGAATAATGGAAATTGCTCACCATTCACAAATTCACAATTTCGAGGTTAGACGCTTCGATCACCCGAATTAGTACCTACTCTAACTACCGACTCGACTTCTACCGGTATTACATGACTCGAGTACAGACCAAACCTGCCCGAAGGTAATTTCAAACTGGCCAGTATGTACAGAGTGGGACATACGGTATTCCGTAAGAAACGCAACAAGCGACATTTACCTTCGGCAGTATTTGCCAACGGTGCACATGTAAAAGACTCAAATACCGTCGGCAAATACTGCCGAAGAAAAATGTCGCTTGTTGCGTTTCTTACGGGACGTGCGGTATACGGTATTACGGTATATATAGATTATTTAGACAGAGGTACAAGTGTTAGCTGTTTACGGAGCGCATGGGGAAGCTAGGAGAAAGTGACTAGGCTTGTGTGCGTCACCAATGCTAGCTGCGCTATTAGTAGGTTGTATAGCGATTTACTATATCGACATCATCGACGTGAAAATGTAATGCCACCTTAGGCCGCAAGCGCTGAAGTAGCTGCGCACGGATCACTACGTACTAATCACATCCGGTTTCACATTTCCGTCCCATTTCCCGAGGTTTACCCTCATACCGCCGTAATAGATATTTACACATCAAAACCGTGTAACAAATATTAAATCATGCGGTGCTGATATGATACACAGTTGTCCTTTATCTATTTTCCCTGCAAATTTCATTTTGATAACTTTTATAGTTTTTTAGATACAGAAGTCTAAATGTAGAATACCCCGTGACGTCACGCCGATACCTCCTATAGCTCGCGGATACTCCCGGTAATAAAGTCGGCAATTCGAAAGTTTAGAACGGCTCCTTAATTAGACTGGAAGGAAAATAGCTATTTTCCGAAACAGAAGGGTTGTTCTTCTACCCATATCAGACAAGCCTCAAGGTATATATCAGATTAGCCCCAAGGTATGTATCACATTAGCCCTAAGAGATGTATCGCAATAGCCCTGTGACTTTGACCTGTAAAATTGCCATCTAAATATTGTAAATGTTAACAAATAGGAGACAAAATACAAAGTTCAGAGTCTCCTCTACCAAAAAATTCATTTAAATAACAATATAATGGTTAATATGTTATTAAGTTATTAGTTAAAGTATAAAAAATGTTTTGTATCGCCGAAAAAAAGTTTTCTGTTAGAAAATTGCATAGTATACAGGAACAATTTTTTTGGTACATTTCTCTTGTACTTACCGTAAAGTAAATTACAGCCCACATGTTTGTCAGAGATTTACAATTCTGTTCTAATTTTTTGAAACATTTTTTTTTTCTAATTAAGGTGGTTTTTGACACGTGTATCATAATAGCCTCAAATTTTTAGGTGTATCACATTAGCCCCGGTTTACCCTACATTACTTCTTGATGGTGATTAGATTTGATGTTAATGACACAAAATGAGGTTCTGAAATATTGCTGGTTCTTTTTTAAATTGATAACACACATGATAGCATAACACAAATAGCAGTTTAATAGAAGATCAAGTTTCCATTTCAAATTTTACTCGAAATAAAATTTCTGTCCCCTCGTTCTTCTTAAAAATATTCCTACAGTATGCAAGAGCAGAATCAGAGATTGTAACAAAATATGTTCGTTGTTATATTGCAGTCACATTAATTCGTGTGATTCGCACATGAAATGTGCGTAACATTTTACATAACATTTACATAACTATTATATAATGAACTAGTGCAATATTACAGTTAGGAGATACGTGCTATTTTCGTTTCAATAAATTCTCATTGCAGCTATTTCAAAGAATGAAAAAAGATTTTTTCTTTCTAGCATTAACTTATGGAATCATCACATTTAAAGAGGGCAGAGCAAATTTTAGATAAGCAGCACACTCAGGTCTGCGACATCGCGTGCAATCGATAACGACCCACCCGTCGAGCAATCAAGAACCGTTTGTGAGAGGGAGGTTCGAAAAAAGGTAGATCAAGAGACACGGTAGTGTCTCGCGGCATGTTCATTAAAGTCGTCAGAACGCCGCTGCCAGCGCTATCGCCGCAAGCACCCGTGTATCTTTACAGGAAAAATGTCTGCCCCTTCACCCATCAATTTTAACATCGAATTTTCTCAATAAATATACGGTTATAACCAAAACTATGCTTAGTTACGCCATATAAATCGACTATTCTCTATCGATAGAGACCAGAGTAAATGTTGTAAGTTTCATATTAACAGAGATTTTTCCTTAGCAACGCGAAGCCACGCCCCTCGCGCCTCAAAAGTCGAGAATCCGATTTTCGTCACTCAGTGCGTAAAACTCGGTTTCACGGGCGTCCTCAATCCCGGCAACCTCGTATTTCACACTTAGTGACAAAAAATAGAATTCGTTATAAGGGCGTTTCGCGTCGTTTAAACTCGTGTGATTGCCGCACTCGCTTCGCTCGTGCGGAAAACTTCACACTCGTTAAAAATGGCGCTTCACGCCCTTATAACGAAAATATCTATTCTCTGGCGATATATATATGTCAAAATCTCACAAAAATTCCGCCTGTCTTCGGCGATATTCGGCCATGGTCTCGGAAATGTGTACACAGATGCGGCCACACGCATACGCCATCAAATGTATGTGAGAGTATGTGAGAGAATATATTCCTTGAATGTTTAATTGTTTTTCAAAATTAATAAAATATTTCCATTCGCGAAACGATTTCTCTCGCCTTTTTTCGATCCTTGGACGCGCTTGTTAATAAAAAGTAAAAATTCAGTGTAATCGGAATAGTGAATCTCAATAGTAGTGAATGTGACAGACGCTCCGTATAGTTTAATAATCGTTTGTATTTTTTTCGAATATCGAGATAGTGAACGGATGCAGTGGTATTCTTCTCTAGTTGCCTGTGCATCAAGAAAGGAGCAGGAAAGGAGATGGTCTCAGAAGAGTTGCCATCAGATAAGTTTATTTGCCATTTGACAGCTTCAACCTCACTTTCAATAGGTGCCCATACACACAGAGGTCGAACTGTCGGTTTGAAACGGCAGTTCGAACCGTCGGGTCGATCCGTCGGTTTTAACCGTCGTCGTCCACTAACGCAGAATAGAAATCCGCGGTTAAGCTAGCCATAAGCAGTGGACGGCGGCAGTTTTTCCCGTCGGTCTGGACTGACGGGTCAGCCTGACAGTTCGACCTGGCGCGTGGCGCGCCCACTAACTGAAAGGTAAAACTGCCGGTTTGAACCGCGCCGTTCCAAACCGACAGTTCGACCTCTGTGTGTATGGGCACCTAATGGAAGGACAATATCTTTGTGTTCGTTCTATTTTTTGTTTTCAGAGTCATGCGAGCACGGGAAAAAACGAAGGTTTTTCTTCTCATTGTCAGTCATCAATACAAGCCGTGGCAGAATAGGAGATGAAATGGAATTGGATGACAGTAATCAAGTAATTACTTTATCACTATTTTTCTCTATCGATATATTTCCTCTTTTGTACTATCACAAGTTCCAATTTACACACCGACCTGTCAAACCTGAAGTGTACACGTACCTCACTTCTATTTCATCTCTTCTTCGTCTCCGGTGTAACGACGGTCAATGAGGAATTACTGATACCGATTAGGCAGATAAGTGCTGAATAACGTAGTATAATACGAAAGAGGAAATATATCATTTTTAATAATTCTGTCATTATTAGAATAGAATTGATTAACTCAGATATAGTTTTTTAACTTCTACGCTCGAGTGTAAGTTCGGTATATTTTCAATAGTGAAATGCTGCATATGATTATGTAATTCACAATTTGTTACAGATCGTTTGCGAACCTGAGGAGGTTTCTTTCCAACGAGGGATCATCCACTTGTTGTTCCAACAAGAACCAGTTCCATTAGTTGCATCATTGCATTTGACAGGTCGGTATATAAATTGATTCTTAATTTTTACGCTGAGTAAGTTCGGTATATTTTAAAAGTGAAATGCTGCATATAATTGTGTAATTTACAATTTGTTACAGATCGTATGCGAACCCGAGGGGGTTTCTTTCGAACAAGTGGTCATCCACTTGTTGTTCCAAGAACCTGCTGCTTTGGTTCATTCGGCGACCTGGATCTGCTGTCTCGAGTGCATGGACGTACGTCACTTTAAATGGATGAATATCCTTTAATATCCTCCGAACCGTAGACTTGCTAACTTCTGATTCTAACCTTTCTTGCCATAGCTCGAATATTCGTTCGAGGGTTATTCCTTAATCTTTCTAGCAGAATCGATATTTTGCTGCATCTATATTCTTCTGGAACTTCCTAAAATAATTATAAAAACCCTATATAATTCAGCCCGAACAAGTACAATCTCATCGGACTATACCTTATCGGGGAGATTTTTCGACATAATGATTCCGAAATGTTTTTATCGAGAAGTATATATTTCTAACATACGGTAGTGTTCACGAATATTGTAAAATATCGCAGGAATGTTACAGAAATTTACTTGCAAGAACGTGCTTTGTGGGGTGCAAATGATGATGTTTTGTAATCCATCGTTACACCAGAGGCGAAGAAGAGATGAAATAGAAGTGAGGTACATGTACACTTCACGTTTGACAGGTCGGTATATAAATTGAAACGTGTGATTGTATAATATGAAAGAGGAAAAACTTATATCGATAAAGAAAAAATAATAATAAAGTAGTTACTCTATTACTGTAATCCAATTCCATTATATCCCTTATTTTTCTGCCACGACTTTAATTGCTGATAGTGGATGGATCAACCAATAAATTTGATTTTTCTTCGCTATCAGCAATTAAAATCGTGGCAGAAAAATAAGTGATACAATGTTATTGGATTACAATAATGGAGTAACTACTTTATTATTATTTTTTCTTTATCGATATAAGTTTTTCCTCTTTCATGTTATACTATCTCAAGTTTCAATTTATATACTAACCTGTCAAACGTGAAGTGTACATGTATGTACCTCACTTCTATTTCATCTCTTCTTTGCCTTTGGTGTAACGATGGAAATTACAAAATATCATCATTTACACCCCGCAAAGCACGTTTATGCAAGCAACTTTTCTGTAACATTCCTGCGATATTTTACAATATTCGTGAACATTACCGTATGTTAGAAACATTCCTTTACTCATAATATATATTTCTCGATAAATTCGCGAATGTTGCAAAACAGCATAGAAGCATTTCGGAATCATTACGTTGAAAGATCTCCTCCATAAGGTAGAGCTCGATAAAATTGTACTTGTTAGGGCTGAATTATATAGGGTTTTTATATCCCAGAAGAATATAGGTGCAGAGCAAAATATCGATGCTGTGCTGGAAATTTATTTACGTGTAAGGGCGAAATTTCAGCGGTGCATGCAAAAGGATTTCTTGAAACTATTCCAACGTCTCGAGTTAATATGTTACAACATATATACTGTCATAAGTGGTACCTTTACATGTGATTAAACAATTCGTCACGGTTATTGGAGAGGTATACTTAGAGTTAAAGGTAAAATGTCTACATGGATTTCTGTAGACGACCAAAATATAAGAAAAATCCGATGGCCTGTAAATTCGAAAGCGGTATGTTCTATTTCTCCAAAATACTAAGGCAAAGTGAAAAATATAAAGGCACTCTAGTTTATAAATCCCTTTCAAAATATCACGAGAATAAATCAAAAGTAACGTAGTTATATTTAATTAGCTCGTATGGGTATAAAATGTGAAACTTTAATTTTGTGGTAATAAAAAGCTATTTTCCTACATGTACGTATTCTCCTCATGAATAAATTCCAAAAAGTAGTGAAATCCCCCCACAAAAACAGATTCTCTGTAAAAAAAAAGGCGGCATGTTCATTCAGTGCAAACCAAAATTGATACGTAAAATACTCTCCAAAAAAGATTTGAAATCAATTAAGATCGCCATGTTCAAGATTTATATATAAAAAGTAAAAAGCATCATTTGAAAGGAAAATTATTGTAAATCAGGTTACTAAAAAATTCGACTAAAGTAATTTATAAAAAAATTTTAATAAAAAAGAATTTGCCGCGTTTTTTCCTTCAAAATAAAAAATTCAGACAGAGAATTATATTCGATGTTTATGCACTTATGATTTTAAATAAATTCATACACTTATATGATACCACCAGTATACCGAACGTCACACGGGAAACCGATCGGGCGGGCGGGGCCTTCTGGATTTCTCTGAATTTGACTTCGACAGTGTAATTTATGAATCACTCTAGCACTGTCCAAGCAATGCCAATATTCGGTATAGTGGACAAAATATGAAAACTTAAACGCGGCAAGTTCTTTTTTATTAAAATTTTTTTATAAATTTTTAGTCGAATATTTTAGTAACCTGATTTACAATAATTTTCCTTTCAAATGATGCCTTTTACTTTTTATATATAAATCTTGAACATGGCGATCTTAATTGATTTCAAATCTTTATAGTATTTTACGTATCAATTTTGGTTTGCACTGAATGAACATGCCGCCTTTTTTTTACAGAGAATCTGTTTTTGTGGGGGGTTATGTGTACAGCACATATATATCTACATTTTTCCTCTCACTCTCTAAGATGGGAAGCGAAAGCTCATCTCTGGTATCGACGCGGCAGAGAGAAAAGCCATTGATTTAAAAAGTTTACGGCACCTCCTGCCCCTTTCTCTTTTCCCCCACTCTCTTCCTCTCAACCTCTCAGGCTCCCAACGGATGTTATGTTGTTTGGGCTGCGATGTTTTTACATTTAGGGAAAGAGGGAGGAAATGGAAGAAGCGAGGCGGCTAACGAGGATATCCCAATCTGTTTGAAGAGTCGAAAGTCGAAACTACCGATGTTGAGAGAACGTGGGCCGATCCTTTCAGGATACCAGCCCTTATCACTTTTCCTCTGTTTTTTCTTCTCCCTCGGCCCCCCGCCATGCCACGGCTTATGTAGACTCTAAATGATATTTGGAAGAAGCAATTGCAACAGTGCTCGCAGAAATAAAATGCGTGGATGCATTGTAGTGTGCACTTTTGAAAACTTTGATTTCAAAATTCACGCCTCTGAAGTTATGAAATCTAAATATTGCAATATTTTGAGTAACAATTATTGGGTAAACAATTGAAATATAGGTACAGTAATGTAGATAATCTAGTTTTATTCGTTATATAACATTTTAATAATAGATCGATTTCTATTTTATTTAAAAAATAATATTAAAAATTTGTAAATCATAAGGAGAGAAATATATAATTTAATATTTTTATTTTCCTGGATGCAAAAAACATTTAAAAATAGTAGAAGAAAACAGTTTTCAAGTAAAATTTAGGTTCCTATTCAGCTGAAAACTTTAACCTCTCCATAGAATTTAACACAAAATTCTCGACTGTTTAAGGTAGATCAAAGTCAAAGATAAGAGCATTATTTTAAACGATTTTTTGAAACATTAAATATGAAAGACAGATTCGAAAAAACTATGAGCCATAGCGTGATTAAATTCGTTTAATTGAAGACTGAATTAGAACCCAATTATTGTTATATTAATATTTCATATATATTTGTACTATAGTATTTGTTAATATTTGATAGTATTAAATTAATTAGTGTAAAATTCGTGTTAAATGAATATTTTATATATAGTTCTACTATATTTTAATATAATACTGATCTATTTCATGTGGAATAGACGATCTTCATGAATACACGTAAAAATGGAAACTTATATTCTTAACGAAAATTATGTGAGAGTATATTGCAAGTGTGGAGTAAAAGCCGGCAGGAAAAGACGAGGGACCTGCATATATATACGAGAGGCAGAAGGGACGACCGAGGGAGCAAAGAGACGACACGCGCAATAAGTTCCGCATTATTTCAAAACAAGCTTGGCTTATTGGGGTAAAGGCTGCCGGAAATTGCATCTGGAACCTCGTTTCACCTTGCGAAACGCGCTTTCGCGAGTGAATTAAGCAAAGCGCAACCGTCGGGACGCCTCCTTTCCTTTCTCCTGCGAGTAAACGCGCGAGCTTTTCTCACTACGTGGTAACGGAACTCCGCTAAGCGAATTTTCCCGGTACTTCCGTCAACGTCAAGTTCTGTGAATACGTTAATTCTTGTTCTCAATTGACATTTGTCATCATATTACTTCAATTAAAAGTATATCAAAGGGCTTGTGAAATTCGTGCTTCCACATTTTTTCTGCGAGATTTCCTTTAACTAAACGAAATCTAAAATGTAAGTTTCTTTAGGCTGTAATACAAATTGAAATTTACAAATGTTCTGCGATTTTATTTGGAAATAATCACAAAATAAAATAACCTAAAATTATAAATTTAATGGTGGTATTAGTCGAGATATCTATATTAATTATTTATTTATTAACGAAGTTAAAATTAAGAACCATAGAAATGTAAATCATAGTAAAGTGGATACAAAAATAATCCTTTGTTGACTTGAACATATTCTTTGAAAAAATTTGTATAAATTAAGAAGAAAACAATCCGGTCCATTCATTTTCGTTCTTTGTTTGACTTTTTCAGACAGAGAAAACAGACAATATTTTGCATTTTCCTTCTACAGCTGCGATATTATCCAGTAAATAAAGAAGAATCAAATAACCGACGCTGCATACAAAACAGATACTTCGAGAACACTTTTATCTTGAAATCCTCTTTACCTAACCAGAATTTTCCCTCGAGGCTCGAGATTAGGCCAATTTCCCTTACAAAAACCCTGGAAAATGTTCAGATCCAATTTGCCAGTCTGCAAGTTATACTCACCCTCGTATTACACTCCTTGTATATTACGCATTGGCATAACAATATTTTCACACAGGTAGTTCCGACGCTTTGAGAGAGAAAAGCAATAATAATATCAGAAATCCCGCAGCAATTGCGGAATGAAAGAAATGCTGTACGGTATCAAAAACTGCCGTAATTTAAAATTCAAGTTATACACTGGAAACAATTTTTGGAATTTTTCCGAACGAAGGTGGGAAAACACTTCTCCCTAATTTTTCGGTAAAATTCCTTATTACTGGGAAAAAAGTACCGTACTACTGGAGAATATTACCAAAATTGTAGGAAATTCTGAAATCTTGTGGGAATTTTCTCTAATATATTAGAAAAGACATATTTTTCTTAGGGAAAGAACCATAATATTCAGGAATATTACTAAATGTGTAAATAATTCTGTAAATACTGAAACCTTTCGGGATTTATCTTACAAGATAAAATTATAATTTTTCGTTAATTCACTGAATTCGGATAGAAGAAAACATGACATGAACAGTAATAAAGATTACAGCAATATTTCGCCACAATATTTTAATTTCCATAATTCAATGGTTAACTGTGTTACTAATTTAAAATAGTTGAACCTAGTCTTAGCAAAAGTTAAAATCTACTACTAAAATAAGTTATTTTTACCATTTTAAACTTAGAGGTTATATAGGAAGAATATTATTTATTATCGCTTTGCTCCTCTCCTCTACGCCCTATTTGTGAATTCTCAGTTTACTCTTGATCAAACAAAATCCCGTAATATAATCAATATTGTAATGGTAGAAAATATTAATTTTCATAATTATAATTTAATTTTCCACTCAGTATATTATTAAGATTTTTTAATGGTATGCTATTGGAGAGAATTTGTTGAAGCATGCTAATAAAATCATCAACCTCTGTTTCGTAGGAAAGCTCCCGAGTCGAATATTTGAACCTAGAATGTCCTATAATTTCGAATTTTTTTTATGATGTATTAGGACTTAATAGGTCTATGTAAACGTTATTTTTTATTATTTGCAAAATCCTAAGTGAGCCTAAAATGTTCTACTTATTGCAGATTTGGGGTGGTTTTAAGACGACTTTTTAGAACTAACGCAAAAACCGAAAATGGCCTGCCCCGGGTCGAGATTTTGGCCTGGGAAGACCTGGGAAGTCCTTGTAATGATAAAATTTTGCTGCCCCTACTCTAAATTTTCCATACGATAATTGTTTATTTTTATATATAGACAAAATCTCGCGTTCAAAAATTGTGTTTCTAGAACGAAAAGTGAATTCACCATTTCGACCCGGAGTCGGCCTGTGGACTCGTCAGTAAGGCTAGGCTGACTCCTGCCTTAGACGCTCTGTGGTTCTGTTGAGGCAGTTGCAGGATTTGTTTGGAGAAGTGATGGAGAGATAGGAATAAAAATGAACGATACTTCTTTACGGAGAAACTATTGAATACATATATATTTGGTTACGTAAGCTTAGAAGGAAGAATCCGTTTCCTTCTAACAAGGAAACGTTTCGAGGCCGCCGCTTCCGATCTTGATGAAACTTCGTAAATTTAAAGTTTATCGAAAAATAAGAGACCCCTATTTTTTATAGCGGCCCAATTTTGGTTTAAGGGGGTGAAATGGACCCCTGAATTTTCACCCCCTTCGAGCTATCTCCGAAACGAAGCGAGATAGATGAAAACTTTCAATGTACGTTTTGTTTGGTTTTTTTAGTATAATAAAATCCCCTAAACAGATTTTGAAAAAAAGCATTATTTTTCAAAAAAAAAAATTTTTTTATCTAATTTTTCGAAATTTCGGTTTAGTCATGTGGACAAAAATTTAGGAAATTTTATTACAAATTCAACCATGTATGACATGATATATTTCCCTCCTACAGTTTTGCAAATTTCTAACTTGTATGTCTGATAATGAGCGGGCTACCAATGGCAGTGACGGGATAGGTCGGGGGTTATTACTTCTATGTATTTTAATGCCACTTTTCTTTTATTTAATAAAGTTCAACTTCTATGGCTCATAATTATGACAATAATGGTATTCCGTGAAAAAATGTTTCATACAAAGTTGTTTCTTACACCAAGCACACGTAATAACGGCAATATCGCCACATATGTGGCATCGTGGTTCCGAGTCCTGTGCAAAACAAAATTCTACAGGATGTTCAAATTCAGGAGGTCTCCTGAATATATATCCACTCTTGAACCACGAATATTTAATAAAGTTAGTAAACCGTGGTGAAGAAAACTGATTATGAGTAAGAGATTGAAGTTTTAAAATATTATCTCTCGAATGAAGGTTAATATCGTAATTGAAAAGAGTTACAATATCTGAAAACCTCCTTACAAAATTCTTCCACATTCGAAAGCCGTATACGTCTAGCGGAATATTATCAAAATAAAATGGACAAAAATTGTTCAGAAATCTTATTAATAAATCCGACCGTTAATTTATTTATATTATTTTCTGTTTGTGTGTAAGTAACTAATAATTCACTCACAGGTTAGATAAAATTGTCTGAATTTTTATAGTTTTTTGTTGGAATCATTTTTTTCTTTACTTTTCTTCTTCGCGTACTGTTTCCTCCAGTACTCCTCACATTCTTGCAGCTCTCGTTCTACTTCGGCCATGGATGGTCCTGTTGTGCGGAATGTCAGATCCAGCGATTTCTCGGGAGACGGCAATGGTATGTGCCCATTTTTAAGATCCTCCACGATCTTCTCAAAAGTCGGTAACTCGTTTGAACCCATCACTTGAATGATAGACGCAGCCAATGAAACTGAAGCTCTTTGCTTCTCGGCCCTGTATATATACTCCTCGAAAATGCCGTAAACAACATTCCTGTTATTTGTAGGGTTGCCTTATATGGCCCCGGTGATGCGAAAGAGGGAGTTTAGTTCTTTGGACAAGCTTTATTATTAGTTGGCTCTGTGCCCATGTAAAAATATTTTCGTACGCGCTCTCGAGTTTCGTACGCGGACTCCGAGGATGATGGCCCCTTTTTGGGAAGTCGGACCTCCCACCCTCTCCAGTCTGTTTCGTTCTTGTGAGGCGACTTCATTATATATAAGGAAGCGAAAGAGAAAGCTTTTTAGTCTGAATATTCAGTTTCTATGGTGCACAGCAGTTCATATTATTATTATGGCAATTATAAATCCGATCAATGTGTTAACTTTATTGGTGGCCGTTTTCAGTGTACCAAATGGAAGAGAAACTCCAATGAATAGTGCAGAAGTGCAATTGAAAGATTTATTACAAAATATTATTATACGTAGCATGGAGGATTCATCATTTCGAGTGGAACATGAAAATAAATTGGAATTGGAAGATTCAATCGAGGATAGTGAAATGCACGCTGTTAATACTGACTGGCTGGAATCGGATGTCGAGGATGTTCCTCACGTAGAAACCTCTATACCTCCAGAACCATATCCCTGTACACCCGATGAAGAAGCGGTTAGCTTTGAATATAAACAAAGTGCCATAGATTACTGGAACAGTGGGAAGAAAAGACGTCGAACCGTAGCAGCAGTTCAACATCAGTTTAAAAAAGTGAAATCTGATAGACAGTTACGAAGATGGGCTGCGCAAGTAGGACAGGGGGGTACTCAAAATGATAAATTAATACGCATAGCGAAATATACTTTTGATAAATGTGTAGAAGCTAGTAGATCGAAAATAATAGTACATAATGTAGACCTTAAACGATGGGCTTTACAAGCAAAAGAAGTAGAGAATCTTCCAACCTTCAAAGCAAGTCAAAAATGGTTGAGGTCATTCAAGAAAGCATATAGAATTGTCTCTCGAAAGATCACAAAGTTTGTAACGAGAAAAAACGTTGAGGGTGAGGAAAGTTTGAAAGTACGAAGCCATGCCTTCGTAGAACAAGTGAAGCCACTCATTACACAATATGGACCACAAAATGTATTTAACTCTGATCAGAGTGGATTTAATTTAGAAATACATTCTGGCCGAACTTTAGCTACATCGGGGCAAAAAAAAATTGAAGCTGTGGTACAACCAATATCTTCTACAACCCACAGCTATACTATACAACCCACCATATCTGCTGATGGAAAACTACTGTCGCCTCTTTATGTGGTATTAAAAGAGGCTAGTGGGCAATTGGGAGAACGAGTGCAACAAACCGTGTTTAGGCCGCCAAATGTATACTTCATGGCTTCCAAATCTGGGAAACTTACAACCGATCTCATGAAAACATGGCTGCAAGAAGTTTACTTCCCTAACACTGGATCTACAAGCGTCTTACTGCTGGACTCTTGGAGTGGACAATGTGAGCGAAGTGTTCGAGAAGCTACACCAGAAGACAAGACAATAATATTAATGACGATTCCACAAGGCACCACCGGACTGATTCAACCGCTAGACGTATACGGATTTCGAATGTGGAAGAATTTTGTAAGGAGGTTTTCAGATATTGTAACTCTTTTCAATTACGATATTAACCTTCATTCGAGAGATAATATTTTAAAACTTCAATCTCTTACTCATAATCAGTTTTCTTCACCACGGTTTACTAACTTTATTAAATATTCGTGGTTCAAGAGTGGATATGTAGACACGAGACCTCCTGAATTTGAACATCCTGTAGAATTTTGTTATGCACAGGACTCGGAACCACGGTGCTACATATGTGGCGATGTTGCCGTTATTACGTGTGCTTGGTGTAAGAAACAACTTTGTATAAAACATTTTTTCACGGAGTACCATTATTGTCATAATTATGAGCCATAGAAGTTGAACTTTATTAAATAAAAGAAAAGTGGCATTAAAATACATAGAAGTAATAACCCCCGACCTATCCCGTCACTGCCATTGGTAGCCCGCTCATTATCAGACATACAAGTTAGAAATTTGCAAAACTGTAGGAGGGAAATATATTATGTCATACATGGTTGAATTTGTAATAAAATTTCCTAAATTTTTGTCCACATGACTAAACCGAAATTTCGAAAAATTAGATAAAAAAATTTTTTTTTTTGAAAAATAATGCTTTTTTTCAAAATCTGTTTAGGGGATTTTATTATACTAAAAAAACCAAACAAAACGTACATGGAAAGTTTTCATCTATCTCGCTTCGTTTCGGAGATAGCTCGAAGGGGGTGAAAATTCAGGGGTCCATTTCACCCCCTTAAACCAAAATTGGGCCGCTATAAAAAAATAGGGGTCTCTTATTTTTCGATAAACTTTAAATTTACGAAGTTTCATCAAGATCGGAAGCGGCGGCCTCGAAACGTTTCCTTGTAAGTACGGAGTATGACTAACGCTCGCCGCTGCTTCCGCGATCAGCTTCGCACGCGAAGAGCGGCGCCACCGTCTCTGTTCGGCTCCGCTCGGGAACCGTCGATCTCGCCCGACGCTCGGGTATTGTTGGCTATAGTCGATTCGCGTAAATGTGACGACTTATCCTCAACACTTCCGCCGTCGGAACGTTTAGCGCGCATGCCAAATTTATTACACAATGACAGGAAACGATCTCTAGGAAGTGCCTTCGTGAACACGTCGGCCAGTTGGGATTCTATGGGAAAATGTACATGACGTCAATCTCTTTATTACTAACCTTTTCTCGAATGTAATGAAACTTAACGTCTATGTGTTTCGTCCGCTTGTGAAACTCCGGATTTCTAACAAGACGGATCGCGCTTTGATTGTCGACCCACAAAACACTGGGTTTGTCGCACTAAGGCTGAGCGTCCACGTGAGAGTTTTACTCTCGAGAGTGCGCAAAATTTCCTGTCTGTGAGGGCATACAGCGACACTCGCAAATCTGTATGGACACACGCATGTGGAGATTCGCGTGCTCTCAAGAGTAAAACTCTCACGTGGACGCTCAGCCTTAACTCCAATGTCGTTTAACAATTTACGCAGCCAGATTGCTTCTTTCGTTGCAGTCGCAGCTGCGATATATTCCGATTCGGTGGTGCTCAGCGAGACAAGCTTCTGTCGCTGAGACGACCATGTTACTACACCGTTCGCAATACAGAACGCGTACCCCGTCGTAGATTTTCGCGTCTCTACGTCGCTAGCAAAATCCGCGTCCGAGAACCCGATTAACGAGACTTCTGCTTTCCCCGCTCGATACTCGATCCCTTTATCTATTGTCCCCGCGACGTATGAGAAAATACGTTTCACTGCGCGCCAGAGTTTCTCATCGTGATTCGCGAGAAATTTGCTAACTTGATTTACCGCATAAGCGATGTCTGGTCTGGTGACCGTTGCCAGGAACATCAACGAGCCTACCGCTTCCCGATATGGTACATTCGTTTCTCGCTCCCCGGATTCGGCGGGATACAATATTGTATGAGGGTCCGCCGGTACAGACAGTCCTTTCGCGTTCGTCATTTTGAATCTATCGATTATTTTCTTAGAATACGCGGTCTGATGAATGAACATTGACTTCCGTTCGCGATCTCGATCGACCTGTATTCCCACGAAATAGCTACAATCGCCAACCGTTATTTCGAACGATCTACTCAACTCGTCTAATACCTTTTCTACTACGCTCGCTGACTCAGCCGCGATCAACCCGTCATCTACGAATAACGCCAAATAGATTTTACATCCGTCACACACTCCGCTGAACACACACTTGTCAGCGTCTGTTTCTACTAAATTTAGTTTCTTTAGGAACTGTACAAACTTTACGTTCCAACACCTGGGGGCCTGCTTGAGACCGTACAGGGCCTTCCGCAGTTTGCAGACGGTCGCACTCTTTCCTCCTTCTTCCGCGTTGATCTTCAGTCCCGTTGGCACCTCCATCCGGATGTCCTCGTCCAGATCTCCATGTAGAAAAGCAGTGCGCACGTCGAACTGCGCCGTCTCGAGGTCCTCTTCCGTTATGACCGCCAGCAGCACTCGGATCTCGCCCGACGCTCGGGTATTGTTGGCTATAGTCGATTCGTGTAAATGTGACGACTTATCCTCAACAGGTTCTCTTAGGTATATAGTACTGCCACGCCATTTTACTACCGAGAGCCGGGGGCCAGGAGCCGCGAGCTGAGGGCCGAGAGGGTCGGCGCCATCTCGCCTGAGGCCGCCACAGCGTGACGGATCGTCATAGAGCTATAGATGAGCGAGGAGACACAGCACGTGTTAGGACTTTATAAATCTTCTAAAAGGCCTTCTAAACGGGCAATATTTTAATGCAATATGTGGCTGCAACATAGTGGCTGGCAACATTGCCAGCAATAGCAGCCAGACTATGGAATTTAGGATAATATTTTTAGTATGCCCCGGCCATATAGCTACATATTCTTGGTGTCGTCGCCCGTTTAGCAGTGCCTTTAAACATGGGCCATACTGTTGCAGAAAATATTGCCGAAATATACAGGCTGTTTCGTAAGTATTGTGACAAACGTAAGGGGGTTGTAAAGGGCATTAAACTAATTTATCTTGACCAATAAATCTGTGTCCAGAAATATGCCGTTTGGGCAGGAAGGTGAATGAACGTTTTATTCAGATACTGCCGCGCTTGCACTACAAACCGGCCTCTCGATGAAACGTCTTAAAATAAGACGGAAAAGTGTCTTCTTGACGTAAAATAAGACGGTTAAGTGTATTGATCAGAAATTTAAGACACTTAACCGTCTTATTCCAAGACGTTTGTCTGTCTTTTCTCAAAAAGACATTTATTTTCCGTCTAAAATCATAAGACACATGGTACTGTCTTAAGATAAAGACGCTTAAACTTCTTAAAGTAAGACACTTCTTCAGGTATAAGACATTTAAATGAAAAAGTTGCTTAAAATAGTAAGACACTTACACAAGTAATACACTTCAAACGTCTTGTTACCTGTGACGTCAAGCATCATTATTCACATATAACCTTAGATATACACCCCCCCCCCCCCCCGAAAAGTTTCCGGTCTATGTAAACGTTATTTTTTATTATTTGCAAAATCCTAAGTGAGCCTAAAATGTTCTACTTATTGCAGATTTGGGGTGGTTTTAAGACGACTTTTTAGAACTAACGCAAAAACCGAAAATGGCCTGCCCCGGGTCGAGATTTTGGCCTGGGAAGACCTGGGAAGTCCTTGTAATGATAAAATTTTGCTGCCCCTACTCTAAATTTTCCATACGATAATTGTTTATTTTTATATATAGACAAAATCTCGCGTTCAAAAATTGTGTTTCTAGAACGAAAAGTGAATTCACCATTTCGACCCGGAGTCGGCCTGTGGACTCGTCAGTAAGGCTAGGCTGACTCCTGCCTTAGACGCTCTGTGGTTCTGTTGAGGCAGTTGCAGGATTTGTTTGGAGAAGTGATGGAGAGATAGGAATAAAAATGAACGATACTTCTTTACGGAGAAACTATTGAATACATATATATTTGGTTACGTAAGCTTAGAAGGAAGAATCCGTTTCCTTCTAACAAGGAAACGTTTCGAGGCCGCCGCTTCCGATCTTGATGAAACTTCGTAAATTTAAAGTTTATCGAAAAATAAGAGACCCCTATTTTTTATAGCGGCCCAATTTTGGTTTAAGGGGGTGAAATGGACCCCTGAATTTTCACCCCCTTCGAGCTATCTCCGAAACGAAGCGAGATAGATGAAAACTTTCAATGTACGTTTTGTTTGGTTTTTTTAGTATAATAAAATCCCCTAAACAGATTTTGAAAAAAAGCATTATTTTTCAAAAAAAAAAAATTTTTTTATCTAATTTTTCGAAATTTCGGTTTAGTCATGTGGACAAAAATTTAGGAAATTTTATTACAAATTCAACCATGTATGACATGATATATTTCCCTCCTACAGTTTTGCAAATTTCTAACTTGTATGTCTGATAATGAGCGGGCTACCAATGGCAGTGACGGGATAGGTCGGGGGTTATTACTTCTATGTATTTTAATGCCACTTTTCTTTTATTTAATAAAGTTCAACTTCTATGGCTCATAATTATGACAATAATGGTATTCCGTGAAAAAATGTTTCATACAAAGTTGTTTCTTACACCAAGCACACGTAATAACGGCAATATCGCCACATATGTGGCATCGTGGTTCCGAGTCCTGTGCAAAACAAAATTCTACAGGATGTTCAAATTCAGGAGGTCTCCTGAATATATATCCACTCTTGAACCACGAATATTTAATAAAGTTAGTAAACCGTGGTGAAGAAAACTGATTATGAGTAAGAGATTGAAGTTTTAAAATATTATCTCTCGAATGAAGGTTAATATCGTAATTGAAAAGAGTTACAATATCTGAAAACCTCCTTACAAAATTCTTCCACATTCGAAAGCCGTATACGTCTAGCGGAATATTATCAAAATAAAATGGACAAAAATTGTTCAGAAATCTTATTAATAAATCCGACCGTTAATTTATTTATATTATTTTCTGTTTGTGTGTAAGTAACTAATAATTCACTCACAGGTTAGATAAAATTGTCTGAATTTTTATAGTTTTTTGTTGGAATCATTTTTTTCTTTACTTTTCTTCTTCGCGTACTGTTTCCTCCAGTACTCCTCACATTCTTGCAGCTCTCGTTCTACTTCGGCCATGGATGGTCCTGTTGTGCGGAATGTCAGATCCAGCGATTTCTCGGGAGACGGCAATGGTATGTGCCCATTTTTAAGATCCTCCACGATCTTCTCAAAAGTCGGTAACTCGTTTGAACCCATCACTTGAATGATAGACGCAGCCAATGAAACTGAAGCTCTTTGCTTCTCGGCCCTGTATATATACTCCTCGAAAATGCCGTAAACAACATTCCTGTTATTTGTAGGGTTGCCTTATATGGCCCCGGTGATGCGAAAGAGGGAGTTTAGTTCTTTGGACAAGCTTTATTATTAGTTGGCTCTGTGCCCATGTAAAAATATTTTCGTACGCGCTCTCGAGTTTCGTACGCGGACTCCGAGGATGATGGCCCCTTTTTGGGAAGTCGGACCTCCCACCCTCTCCAGTCTGTTTCGTTCTTGTGAGGCGACTTCATTATATATAAGGAAGCGAAAGAGAAAGCTTTTTAGTCTGAATATTCAGTTTCTATGGTGCACAGCAGTTCATATTATTATTATGGCAATTATAAATCCGATCAATGTGTTAACTTTATTGGTGGCCGTTTTCAGTGTACCAAATGGAAGAGAAACTCCAATGAATAGTGCAGAAGTGCAATTGAAAGATTTATTACAAAATATTATTATACGTAGCATGGAGGATTCATCATTTCGAGTGGAACATGAAAATAAATTGGAATTGGAAGATTCAATCGAGGATAGTGAAATGCACGCTGTTAATACTGACTGGCTGGAATCGGATGTCGAGGATGTTCCTCACGTAGAAACCTCTATACCTCCAGAACCATATCCCTGTACACCCGATGAAGAAGCGGTTAGCTTTGAATATAAACAAAGTGCCATAGATTACTGGAACAGTGGGAAGAAAAGACGTCGAACCGTAGCAGCAGTTCAACATCAGTTTAAAAAAGTGAAATCTGATAGACAGTTACGAAGATGGGCTGCGCAAGTAGGACAGGGGGGTACTCAAAATGATAAATTAATACGCATAGCGAAATATACTTTTGATAAATGTGTAGAAGCTAGTAGATCGAAAATAATAGTACATAATGTAGACCTTAAACGATGGGCTTTACAAGCAAAAGAAGTAGAGAATCTTCCAACCTTCAAAGCAAGTCAAAAATGGTTGAGGTCATTCAAGAAAGCATATAGAATTGTCTCTCGAAAGATCACAAAGTTTGTAACGAGAAAAAACGTTGAGGGTGAGGAAAGTTTGAAAGTACGAAGCCATGCCTTCGTAGAACAAGTGAAGCCACTCATTACACAATATGGACCACAAAATGTATTTAACTCTGATCAGAGTGGATTTAATTTAGAAATACATTCTGGCCGAACTTTAGCTACATCGGGGCAAAAAAAAATTGAAGCTGTGGTACAATCAATATCTTCTACAACCCACAGCTATACTATACAACCCACCATATCTGCTGATGGAAAACTACTGTCGCCTCTTTATGTGGTATTAAAAGAGGCTAGTGGGCAATTGGGAGAACGAGTGCAACAAACCGTGTTTAGGCCGCCAAATGTATACTTCATGGCTTCCAAATCTGGGAAACTTACAACCGATCTCATGAAAACATGGCTGCAAGAAGTTTACTTCCCTAACACTGGATCTACAAGCGTCTTACTGCTGGACTCTTGGAGTGGACAATGTGAGCGAAGTGTTCGAGAAGCTACACCAGAAGACAAGACAATAATATTAATGACGATTCCACAAGGCACCACCGGACTGATTCAACCGCTAGACGTATACGGATTTCGAATGTGGAAGAATTTTGTAAGGAGGTTTTCAGATATTGTAACTCTTTTCAATTACGATATTAACCTTCATTCGAGAGATAATATTTTAAAACTTCAATCTCTTACTCATAATCAGTTTTCTTCACCACGGTTTACTAACTTTATTAAATATTCGTGGTTCAAGAGTGGATATGTAGACACGAGACCTCCTGAATTTGAACATCCTGTAGAATTTTGTTATGCACAGGACTCGGAACCACGGTGCTACATATGTGGCGATGTTGCCGTTATTACGTGTGCTTGGTGTAAGAAACAACTTTGTATAAAACATTTTTTCACGGAGTACCATTATTGTCATAATTATGAGCCATAGAAGTTGAACTTTATTAAATAAAAGAAAAGTGGCATTAAAATACATAGAAGTAATAACCCCCGACCTATCCCGTCACTGCCATTGGTAGCCCGCTCATTATCAGACATACAAGTTAGAAATTTGCAAAACTGTAGGAGGGAAATATATTATGTCATACATGGTTGAATTTGTAATAAAATTTCCTAAATTTTTGTCCACATGACTAAACCGAAATTTCGAAAAATTAGATAAAAAAATTTTTTTTTTTGAAAAATAATGCTTTTTTTCAAAATCTGTTTAGGGGATTTTATTATACTAAAAAAACCAAACAAAACGTACATGGAAAGTTTTCATCTATCTCGCTTCGTTTCGGAGATAGCTCGAAGGGGGTGAAAATTCAGGGGTCCATTTCACCCCCTTAAACCAAAATTGGGCCGCTATAAAAAAATAGGGGTCTCTTATTTTTCGATAAACTTTAAATTTACGAAGTTTCATCAAGATCGGAAGCGGCGGCCTCGAAACGTTTCCTTGTAAGTACGGAGTATGACTAACGCTCGCCGCTGCTTCCGCGATCAGCTTCGCACGCGAAGAGCGGCGCCACCGTCTCTGTTCGGCTCCGCTCGGGAACCGTCGATCTCGCCCGACGCTCGGGTATTGTTGGCTATAGTCGATTCGCGTAAATGTGACGACTTATCCTCAACACTTCCGCCGTCGGAACGTTTAGCGCGCATGCCAAATTTATTACACAATGACAGGAAACGATCTCTAGGAAGTGCCTTCGTGAACACGTCGGCCAGTTGGGATTCTATGGGAAAATGTACATGACGTCAATCTCTTTATTACTAACCTTTTCTCGAATGTAATGAAACTTAACGTCTATGTGTTTCGTCCGCTTGTGAAACTCCGGATTTCTAACAAGACGGATCGCGCTTTGATTGTCGACCCACAAAACACTGGGTTTGTCGCACTAAGGCTGAGCGTCCACGTGAGAGTTTTACTCTCGAGAGTGCGCAAAATTTCCTGTCTGTGAGGGCATACAGCGACACTCGCAAATCTGTATGGACACACGCATGTGGAGATTCGCGTGCTCTCAAGAGTAAAACTCTCACGTGGACGCTCAGCCTTAACTCCAATGTCGTTTAACAATTTACGCAGCCAGATTGCTTCTTTCGTTGCAGTCGCAGCTGCGATATATTCCGATTCGGTGGTGCTCAGCGAGACAAGCTTCTGTCGCTGAGACGACCATGTTACTACACCGTTCGCAATACAGAACGCGTACCCCGTCGTAGATTTTCGCGTCTCTACGTCGCTAGCAAAATCCGCGTCCGAGAACCCGATTAACGAGACTTCTGCTTTCCCCGCTCGATACTCGATCCCTTTATCTATTGTCCCCGCGACGTATGAGAAAATACGTTTCACTGCGCGCCAGAGTTTCTCATCGTGATTCGCGAGAAATTTGCTAACTTGATTTACCGCATAAGCGATGTCTGGTCTGGTGACCGTTGCCAGGAACATCAACGAGCCTACCGCTTCCCGATATGGTACATTCGTTTCTCGCTCCCCGGATTCGGCGGGATACAATATTGTATGAGGGTCCGCCGGTACAGACAGTCCTTTCGCGTTCGTCATTTTGAATCTATCGATTATTTTCTTAGAATACGCGGTCTGATGAATGAACATTGACTTCCGTTCGCGATCTCGATCGACCTGTATTCCCACGAAATAGCTACAATCGCCAACCGTTATTTCGAACGATCTACTCAACTCGTCTAATACCTTTTCTACTACGCTCGCTGACTCAGCCGCGATCAACCCGTCATCTACGAATAACGCCAAATAGATTTTACATCCGTCACACACTCCGCTGAACACACACTTGTCAGCGTCTGTTTCTACTAAATTTAGTTTCTTTAGGAACTGTACAAACTTTACGTTCCAACACCTGGGGGCCTGCTTGAGACCGTACAGGGCCTTCCGCAGTTTGCAGACGGTCGCACTCTTTCCTCCTTCTTCCGCGTTGATCTTCAGTCCCGTTGGCACCTCCATCCGGATGTCCTCGTCCAGATCTCCATGTAGAAAAGCAGTGCGCACGTCGAACTGCGCCGTCTCGAGGTCCTCTTCCGTTATGACCGCCAGCAGCACTCGGATCTCGCCCGACGCTCGGGTATTGTTGGCTATAGTCGATTCGTGTAAATGTGACGACTTATCCTCAACAGGTTCTCTTAGGTATATAGTACTGCCACGCCATTTTACTACCGAGAGCCGGGGGCCAGGAGCCGCGAGCTGAGGGCCGAGAGGGTCGGCGCCATCTCGCCTGAGGCCGCCACAGCGTGACGGATCGTCATAGAGCTATAGATGAGCGAGGAGACACAGCACGTGTTAGGACTTTATAAATCTTCTAAAAGGCCTTCTAAACGGGCAATATTTTAATGCAATATGTGGCTGCAACATAGTGGCTGGCAACATTGCCAGCAATAGCAGCCAGACTATGGAATTTAGGATAATATTTTTAGTATGCCCCGGCCATATAGCTACATATTCTTGGTGTCGTCGCCCGTTTAGCAGTGCCTTTAAACATGGGCCATACTGTTGCAGAAAATATTGCCGAAATATACAGGCTGTTTCGTAAGTATTGTGACAAACGTAAGGGGGTTGTAAAGGGCATTAAACTAATTTATCTTGACCAATAAATCTGTGTCCAGAAATATGCCGTTTGGGCAGGAAGGTGAATGAACGTTTTATTCAGATACTGCCGCGCTTGCACTACAAACCGGCCTCTCGATGAAACGTCTTAAAATAAGACGGAAAAGTGTCTTCTTGACGTAAAATAAGACGGTTAAGTGTATTGATCAGAAATTTAAGACACTTAACCGTCTTATTCCAAGACGTTTGTCTGTCTTTTCTCAAAAAGACATTTATTTTCCGTCTAAAATCATAAGACACATGGTACTGTCTTAAGATAAAGACGCTTAAACTTCTTAAAGTAAGACACTTCTTCAGGTATAAGACATTTAAATGAAAAAGTTGCTTAAAATAGTAAGACACTTACACAAGTAATACACTTCAAACGTCTTGTTACCTGTGACGTCAAGCATCATTATTCACATATAACCTTAGATATACACCCCCCCCCCCCCCCGAAAAGTTTCCGGTCTATGTAAACGTTATTTTTTATTATTTGCAAAATCCTAAGTGAGCCTAAAATGTTCTACTTATTGCAGATTTGGGGTGGTTTTAAGACGACTTTTTAGAACTAACGCAAAAACCGAAAATGGCCTGCCCCGGGTCGAGATTTTGGCCTGGGAAGACCTGGGAAGTCCTTGTAATGATAAAATTTTGCTGCCCCTACTCTAAATTTTCCATACGATAATTGTTTATTTTTATATATAGACAAAATCTCGCGTTCAAAAATTGTGTTTCTAGAACGAAAAGTGAATTCACCATTTCGACCCGGAGTCGGCCTGTGGACTCGTCAGTAAGGCTAGGCTGACTCCTGCCTTAGACGCTCTGTGGTTCTGTTGAGGCAGTTGCAGGATTTGTTTGGAGAAGTGATGGAGAGATAGGAATAAAAATGAACGATACTTCTTTACGGAGAAACTATTGAATACATATATATTTGGTTACGTAAGCTTAGAAGGAAGAATCCGTTTCCTTCTAACAAGGAAACGTTTCGAGGCCGCCGCTTCCGATCTTGATGAAACTTCGTAAATTTAAAGTTTATCGAAAAATAAGAGACCCCTATTTTTTATAGCGGCCCAATTTTGGTTTAAGGGGGTGAAATGGACCCCTGAATTTTCACCCCCTTCGAGCTATCTCCGAAACGAAGCGAGATAGATGAAAACTTTCAATGTACGTTTTGTTTGGTTTTTTTAGTATAATAAAATCCCCTAAACAGATTTTGAAAAAAAGCATTATTTTTCAAAAAAAAAAAATTTTTTTATCTAATTTTTCGAAATTTCGGTTTAGTCATGTGGACAAAAATTTAGGAAATTTTATTACAAATTCAACCATGTATGACATGATATATTTCCCTCCTACAGTTTTGCAAATTTCTAACTTGTATGTCTGATAATGAGCGGGCTACCAATGGCAGTGACGGGATAGGTCGGGGGTTATTACTTCTATGTATTTTAATGCCACTTTTCTTTTATTTAATAAAGTTCAACTTCTATGGCTCATAATTATGACAATAATGGTATTCCGTGAAAAAATGTTTCATACAAAGTTGTTTCTTACACCAAGCACACGTAATAACGGCAACATCGCCACATATGTAGCACCGTGGTTCCGAGTCCTGTGCATAACAAAATTCTACAGGATGTTCAAATTCAGGAGGTCTCGTGTCTACATATCCACTCTTGAACCACGAATATTTAATAAAGTTAGTAAACCGTGGTGAAGAAAACTGATTATGAGTAAGAGATTGAAGTTTTAAAATATTATCTCTCGAATGAAGGTTAATATCGTAATTGAAAAGAGTTACAATATCTGAAAACCTCCTTACAAAATTCTTCCACATTCGAAATCCGTATACGTCTAGCGGAATATTATCAAAATAAAATGGACAAAAATTGTTCAGAAATCTTATTAATAAATCCGACCGTTAATTTATTTATATTATTTTCTGTTTGTGTGTAAGTAACTAATAATTCACTCACAGGTTAGATAAAATTGTCTGAATTTTTATAGTTTTTTGTTGGAATCATTTTTTTCTTTACTTTTCTTCTTCGCGTACTGTTTCCTCCAGTACTCCTCACATTCTTGCAGCTCTCGTTCTACTTCGGCCATGGATGGTCCTGTTGTGCGGAATGTCAGATCCAGCGATTTCTCGGGAGACGGCAATGGTATGTGCCCATTTTTAAGATCCTCCACGATCTTCTCAAAAGTCGGTAACTCGTTTGAACCCATCACTTGAATGATAGACGCAGCCAATGAAACTGAAGCTCTTTGCTTCTCGGCCCTGTATATATACTCCTCGAAAATGCCGTAAACAACATTCCTGTTATTTGTAGGGTTGCCTTATATGGCCCCGGTGATGCGAAAGAGGGAGTTTAGTTCTTTGGACAAGCTTTATTATTAGTTGGCTCTGTGCCCATGTAAAAATATTTTCGTACGCGCTCTCGAGTTTCGTACGCGGACTCCGAGGATGATGGCCCCTTTTTGGGAAGTCGGACCTCCCACCCTCTCCAGTCTGTTTCGTTCTTGTGAGGCGACTTCATTATATACCGTCATTATAACCGTCTTATTCCAAGACGTTTGTCTGTCTTTTCTCAAAAAGACATTTATTTTCCGTCTAAAATCATAAGACACATGGTACTGTCTTAAGATAAAGACGCTTAAACTTCTTAAAGTAAGACACTTCTTCAGGTATAAGACATTTAAATGAAAAAGTTGCTTAAAATAGTAAGACACTTACACAAGTAATACACTTCAAACGTCTTGTTACCTGTGACGTCAAGCATCATTATTCACATATAACCTTAGATATACACCCCCCCCCCCCCGAAAAGTTTCCGGTCACCTTCAAAAGGACTTTGAGTAAATGAAATTTGAGTGCTTGATTATATTAGAAACGAAGCAAGATAGATTAAAAACCTTCAAACAAAATTTCATTTGACTGACAATTAAAGAAACACATCGAGCATGACAGTTCATTTTCACGTTGAATTCTATTCATTGTCAATGTCAACACATCAGCCGAATTTGTATCCTTTATTTCTTTTTATTATTTGTTAATAAAAAAATGTCTACATCAGCCGTATATGTCGCGTACCGCTTACAGAAAATGTGTACACTTTACTCAAGTAACGCCGGTCCCGAGGAAAAAACCGACGAGCGCACTCTACTGCACATGACGTGTACCGTTCGGTATACGGTTTTCGGCTCGGTTGGAACAGAGGTTAGCGTACTTTACTGGGGCCCCTTTCTCGAACTCGCTCGTACCTTTGCGTGCATGCATCTTAGCGAATAGAGCAATCAGGATCAAGTATTCCGTTGTCCATAACCCCACCACAACGGAATACTTGATACTGATTGGTCTATTCGCTAAGATGCGTGCACGCAGATACGAGCGAGTTCGAGAAAGGGGCCCTTGTACTGTAAGGTAACGGGGCCTTCCCCTCCTTTTTCGACCTCACCTCAACTCACTTTCTGTAAAATTCAACGCGGCCAACAAGCACGTCATTTTCCGGAGGTTGTTTGCTGTGCATGTTTTGCTGTGCAAAAATATCGAAAAAAAAAGAAAAAACAGTGTTTTGTGCATTAGGTCAACGACGCAAGTGTGTTAGATTTCTCTCACGAAATAATCAGCCTGACGCTGAAGTTGTGTTGGAAAAGTTTAAGAAATTATGTGCTCGCGATCCAGCATTGTTTGATGATAGCTAACACAGACATTATCATTCAAAAAAAAAACATCAAGCATCGGACATGTGGTATGATGCGGATGACAGCATAATTGATTACCATAGTGAATTGAATATTGTGCTGGTGCAGTCTCCAATACAAGTGATATTGCCAACAACTAACCTAAAAGACAGCACAGGCGGGAAGGTTATTTACACAGAACTTCCAGTTGATAAGGTGGATGAACTTTTTGAGACTGAAGAAACTGCGATAGTCATCTTGAACGAGTTGAAAAATACGGTAAATAAATTTTTATTTCATGTTGGATTAAATTTTGTTTTCTCAATCACCAATAAAGTGAAAACAATATAATTCTGGATTTTTCATTTAAATAACTAAAAATACCTTTCCCTTAGAGATATACATTCATCATTACTTCAATATTTTTATTAGTATTAGTGAAATTTTTTGACACGATGTGTTTTCAGAGTGTTTCGATTTGTGAGAGCTGGATTCATTGTGGATTTGAGTACATTTCCAACGAATTTCTTTAATATCGAACTTTATAATATTACTCTGATGAGAAAAATTATTACATTCGATGTTTATTGACTCGCCTGTAATGTATTCATATTGACTATGAATAATTTCGCGCTCACATACACGTTTGAAAATTATACACTTGTGTATAATTATTGCAAGACGTTTTTAGAGTCTTATATTCCAATACATCTAACCGTCTTAGTATAAGACGTTTGAAGTATCTTATTGTAAGACACTTACGGTGTCTTAACGTATTAAGACGGTATTAAACGTCTTAAAAGTGACCTCAAGTTTTAAGACATGTAGGTTTCTTAAAATAAGACGGTTGAGTTAGTAGTGTGCAAAGAAAAATGCGCCGGAGCGCCATCATGTGCGACAGTCCGCAAGCCCAAATGTGGAAAGGCTGCAAAACAATTATCAATCGCAGCGTGCACTATTTTTCATGCAATTCGCACGGTTCAAAACGTTGGTGTACGAAACACCTGTCAACAACGTGGAAGATCTATTGGGAAGGGTGATGGCCGCCTCCACAGTTGTGCAGGATATGCCTGGGGTATTCCATAGGGTCCGGACTGCAATGCACAACCGTGCTACACTCTGTATTGAGCGAAACGGAGGCCATATTGAGCCATTTTTATAAACATTAAAAATACAATTATTAGTTGCTTCGTGCTTCTCTCATTCACCTTCCTGCCCAAACGGCATATTTCTGGACACAGGTTTATTAGTCAAGATTGCTTAGTTTAATGCCCTCTACAACCCATTTACGTTTGTCACAATACTTATGAAACAGCCTGTACATTGCCGAGCCATATACTGCATTAAAATGTTTTCATGATGGCTGGGCTATAGTTGCCAATATTGCAGCCACATATTGCAGTACAAATATTGCCCGTTTAGACGCCCCTTTAGACTTCACCAGGTCTACTCAGTTTTAAATAGATCTTAGTAGGCTACTTTAGGTTTTGCCATGACTTCCCAGGACTTCCCAGGTCAAAAAACTCGACCCGGGCTAACTCTTATATTACCGAGAAAGACGTCAGCTTCGCGTTCAGAGAGTCTCGCTTTTACTCATCGAATAAGCCTAAAGATGACCCACGAACATAGTAATACGATAGGAGTACAATCAACAAGCACAAAGGGCGATAAATATGCGAAAAAAACTTACTTATTATGCTTTTTATATACCTACATAATGTGTGCTGCAGGAAAAATTCCTTAACTCGCTGGGCATTTTTCCGAATGCGTCTGGCAATTTTCCCCCTGCAAGAGTCGGGAAAATTCCCGATTCTTTCGGGTTATAACTTCACCAAGTATTTTCTGGAAAATTCTCGAAAAAAATGTTTACAGTGTACTTCATCGTCAAACAAAATGATATCGCTGTACGTAAAAATATTATGCCAACGCTATATAATTCCACCACTTCGTCCCGCAAGAGCAATAACTACCGCAACCAACGGCCAAGACTGCTCGAAATCCCGCAGCAATTCCGCAAGACGTCGAGCCAGGGAGAAACGGTTTCCGTCCGAAGGAAACCCGCCTTCCGGTGGACTGCCAGGAAATCTCCGGCGCACTTTACCTCGCCAATCCTATTATAGGAACGCGCAGCGCTACCGAAGAGAGGAATTAATACAATTCCAATTAGCCGTCCGACCAGTCGCTTGTCGAGAGGTTTTGTGTTTCTTCGGGAGAGTAAGACAAGTTGTCGGGGAAACCTGCCGGCAGCGCCGCCGTTGGTCGCTGAGACTAGGTGGCTTTAGGACGAAGCGAATGAGCCAGGGTAAGTGAGTAAGTGAGCGAGCGAGTAAGTAAAAGTAAGTAGATGGAGTTGCGCGCGAATGAAGAGGACAAGAACGTAGGAGCGAGGAAAGCCGGAGGCAAGGAGAGAGAAAGAGGAGATTCGGATTGTAAGCGGCTGGTTGATTTGCTCGCGGAGTGACGCGGGTGAGGCTTCAGCTGCGAGCAAATAAGCGTGGAAATAGGAGAACGAAGGCAAACGCTAGCTCAACTGCCAAGGGCCGTGCGATGCAAATTCGTTTCTCCCGAGGAGCTTTGTCCAAAGACGAAAACACTTTTATTCGCTGTTTGTTGCGGGACTGTCACCCACCGGGCGTTGATTTTCTTCGCGGTTACGTTTCTGGAGCAATACTTGAATTTAATTTGACTGAATGTAATTTCGAATAAAACTCTGTATCTGTGTACTGATCCATACTGTAAAAGTATCCATTGATTCAACTGAATATCAATTAAGTCAACTATACCGCGATATAAAATACGCAGAACCTAAATGCAAAGTTGTCCCAACTGCACGTCGCGGTTGGATGATGGTTTTCCATGAACCTCATCAGTGGTTCAGATAATTTGTTTAAGAACTTAAATGAATTTACAGAAGCATTAAAATGATAAGTTATATATATAACCCCCCCCCCCTATATATTGAATAATATAGTTAATTCAATTACCTAACCGTTGTTTCAATTTCAAAACATTTGAGGCAACTGCATTAGTAGATAGTTGAGTGAACTGAACGAGTCAACTATGTCATGCAGTTGGGTCTATCACATTAACTTAGTTTCATTGACCTTCATTTAGTCATGTTAAGCAAAATTCGGTTAGATTGACTACAAATTCTTTGACCACATAGTGCAGTTGCAAATATAACAATTTTTGTTTTCAGTGTATACGCACTGATCAAATTTAGCTTAATCTTGGTTTTTTCACTCGACTGGATTTCAATTTGAAAATGTTTCATATGCAAAATCAGGAATCGTGATATCATATGTATCGGATTTGAGATACTCGGAGATATGATTTACGGAAATTTAAGTTCTTGTATTTCAAAGAAATAAGAAGAATAGTATTGCAAAAGTGGCGATCAAGGAGCCTGAAAAAATAGATAACTATTAGCAAGAACGGTGAAACACTTTAATCTTTAATTAAAATTTAATTAAGTTTTTATTTCCAATAAAAATATGCTATTTTCAGAAGATAGATCTTCCCATTGAATTTTTCGATTCTTTGTCAGGGAATTTTTAAAGGAAATTCTTGAGAAATATAGTTTGGAAATTAGCTGCCGCGTAATTTTAAAATGTCGGTATTTTTAAAACTGAGATAATCTTTATTTTGGATGTTTATTTCAAAAACTGCAATTGTTTCCTATCGAGAAATAACAATAGTTTTTTTAAATCAAGGCAGTAAATATGTTAAAATGGCATTTCTTTCGTAGCTCTGCAAGTAAATGAAAAAATGTCGAGCAACCATAAGAGAAAAAAAGATCACTCGCGAAGCAGAGGGAGGAATCAGATAAAAGTAGACTGAACTAACTCAACTCTCCACCCCTCGTTAAGCTCCGGTAAATATTTACTTGTAAATATTTGATGGTATTCACGAGATGGCCGCGAATATAAATGCGAGCAGCTAGGACAAATATTCCCCTCAAATATTTTCACAAAATTGATAACGAGCGTCTCGCGAATCTTTACTCTACTTCCTCAGGACTCGAGAGAACCGTTGAAATAGCTCGGTTCGTCCGTCTCGAGACGGATGTAGCTTTCGCTCGACGTTATCGCTCGAATAAAAGAATCTTTATTTTTAGAATGAGAATTTACATCGGACCTGAAAAATATTTGACGACTGCCTTGAACTTAAATTCTTAAAATGGAAAGAAAGTTCATTTACTAAAATTAACTTACATTAGTGAATTATATCAGCCTTTTTCAATATAATTGTTATCAGTAAAATATGCGAAGGGTTGACAATTTAATTAGTCAACAAAGTAAAGCGAGATGGATTCCAAATTTTGCGTTTCAAATCCGAATTTTGGATTATATTTAGGCGAATCCTTTACTACTGAATCAAAAAATTGGATATTTCAAATTATATTTGTAATTATTTGGTTTATCGCGTGCGACTTCGTCAGCGTGGATCCCGAAATAATCTCGTCTCCTATTTTACCCCCATAAGGGATAAATTTCCAAAATCCTGAAACATACCTTTCTTGAATTCTAATAAAAAGTTCAAATACCAATTTTCATGGATTTAACTTAAAAAATTACGAATTTTCATGCAAACGCGTACGTCCTTTATTTTACCACCTTAGGGAAAGAATTTTGTAAAATCCTTTCTTAACGGGTATTTATTTCAAAAAGGAAACCTACTGTCCAAATTTAATATAATTAGTTTCAGCGGTTTCAGCTCGGCATTGATGAATCAGTCAGTCAGTCAGCCAGGGCGTGTTGTTTTATACATATAGATAGAAATCGAGCAAGTCATGAACCCTTCATATGATTTATTCTACTATGGTTATTATGGTTTATTCTACTGCTATGCGCTGGAATAAGAATTTAAATAAATTTCTAGATGGCCCTTAGCTAGAGTAGCGCATAAGCTTTCTAAAAAGCCAACTAATAATTGACTTAACTCGTTATTTGAGCGAGCGGCTCAATTGTTTCAACCATTAAAAGAAATAAGGAAGTCGAATAAAAAGCAAGGTATTCATTGCATAATTAACTTTGCAGGAACAAAGGACGAGTTTCTCGCAGAAGCAGAGAAGGAACAAGTATTTTACGGGTTGTCGTAATCGGGTTACGGATATAACACCACGATTCGATTAAGTTTTATTATAACTTCGATTTGCACGTCGGGTGCGAATAACAACAAATTAAACAAGTTTTACTTAGCGGTAGACAAGCTTCTTCGTCCTCGGAAAACAAATCGCGCATCAGAGAGCCTTTTAACTCTCGAACGGCTTACCGTATATAGATGTTGTTCCGGATAAATAAAAATAATCCAAAGAAGTCCTGCGTGTATGGACGACTCATCTCGGACGGCATTTTATTGTAAATAAAAATGAATATCGTCGCACACAGGACTCTTTTTAGATTCCTTAAAGCGCCCAAGTGATCGCATTAAGGCGATTACTTACCAAAAGGTTTGATGCATTTTTTAGGAAGTAATAAAATGTGTAGGGTCATTTCGGGAGAGACGCACCACATTTTATTTTTTATGCAGAAAGTTTTAAGTGAAAACAACCGAAAATATTAGTAAATATAGTTCAATTATTTATTCAAACTACTTTTATAAAATGTAACATTAAGTCTATAAAATCATTATCTTAATATTCTACCTAATATTGCTTTTAAAAATGTTAGAAAAATCTCATCTCTCCCTAGTACTTGGGGTTAGATGCACTTCAGATAGGGACAGACGCACTTATTTTATTTGTACCTTCTTCTTCCTACTTCTATTCTTTTTTTTTCTACCGCACATATTACATAATGGAGGGTATATGGTAAATATTTCATGGAGCCATTGCAGCCACTTCGGACAATTAATCCAATCCGCTCTAGATCTGTTTGGATTGTAATTTTCTAAAGGTTCTGTACAGTGATCATCACAGTTTTCATCAGTCTTATTGTTAGTTAGCTTTCTCATTGGTTCTACCTTTGATTCTTCTTTATTAGTCTCTGCCTTCCTTGTCTGGCCTTCTTAAGGTGCGTATACATCTGCGAGCTGAGCGTGAGCTGAGCGGAGCCGAGCGACTCGCGAGTCGCTCGTGAGTCGCTCATGAGCCACTTGTTGAAATAGCTTCCCACTTGAGACTAACGCTTATTCGAAGGATCTCTGTTAAAAAACAGATACTGTGACTTGACCCCTCACAATCCAAACCTGTAGATTAGGGGGCGACGTGTGAAAGAATACTTAAACCTAACATCTTCAGATAATATTAAATAAGTTTATTGAAGAGGTGACAAGGATTGATTTTTGTAATAACTTTCCTCAAATATACCAAAATTAAAAAAGTACGTTATCTTTACGTCGTTCACCTGCGTTCTCACAATAGAAGTCAATGAATTTAATACTTGCATGCATTATAAAAGAGGAAAATGTATTTCATCAAAATTTTTAAGAGAAAAAACCCCTTCAATAAATAATATAAGGTGAATTGAAGTATCATAGTTTTTTGTACATTACAATTTTCAAGAAAATAATAGAATAAAAATGAAAACTACATTGAACAGTAGAAAACAATATTTATATATTACATTATTTATTCTAATTCCTTAATGTTAATAGGATAAACCACATATAATTCATTATTGAGATTAATGTATATACAAGGTTTAATAAGACTGCTAATTGGGATGGCCTTTACATTATTTATTTGATGACATTTGTGGAAAAAGCCGGAGCTGTTGTATCTAAAATTATCAACGTCTGCTATGTATATGCTGTCATTAACTAGCTTTCGAATGATAGCAAAGTATTCAAATCTACAGTGATAATTAGGTTGTTCACATCGACAATTACAATATTTGATGAAGCACCAAATCGAACCCATTTTGGTAACTCCATCATCATAATAGTTGCAAAAAGTATAGGACTAGTTCATAAATCTATTAAATAATGTTTAAAAAATTCGGTAAATATTTTCATTCGTCTCATAAGGAAGAAAATTATTAAAGCACTGCAACAATTTGAAGTAGCAAAATTATTATTGTCTTCAGTGTGAAATGAATATAAAAATTTCGGCCTTTGCGTTCACCAGAAAAACCGACAGGAGACGGATCACCATGAGTGACTCGTGATCCGCTCACAGTGAGCCACGGGAGGCGGATCTCAGTGAGCGGCTCACGAGCGGCTCAAAGCCGTTAGTTCAGCGCTCTCTCTCTCTAAACCACGTCCCAATCAAGCGAGCGCGAGCCGCTCGGCTCGCAGATGTATCTGGCTGGTCGTTGGAAGTTCCCTGGAAGCATTCATTTAAGGGATCTACCCTAATTAGAATTTTCGAAAAATCGATTTTTTTTTATTGCATTTTTCGAAAGTATACATATTTAAAGGTATCATACTAAAATTTTATAAAGATCCGAGCAGTCTAAGTGTACTTTTGAGCGACGTTTACTTAGCTATCTGAGCGCGCTAATATACGCACCGCTCGGAACGGTACTACCTACTTGCCTTTGTATACATGAGGTGCTGTTATCTTTTGTATATAAATTCAGTTTCGGTCGCGGGAACCAAACGGAGAATACAGGGGTCTCTGGAAAAGAGAGTCGCGAGAAGTTATCACAATAATCTAGATATCACCGCATTTTACGAGGTGAAAGTTAAACCTCTCGGCCGTGCACGTTCGACCGAGGATCAATGGCACCACTGTCAACCAAGATCCTCGCTCCTTCGCACGGTGCACGTGCGTTCACGAATCAATAGCGACTCTGTTTTCCAGGACCGTCCACTCCTTCGCACATATCGCCACATGATTACGAGGTGAGAATTGAATCTTCCGGCCGTGCACGTGCGACCGAGGATCAATGGCACCACTGTTATCCAGGATCCTCGCTCCTTCGCACGGTGCACGTGCAACGCGCATCAATAGCGACTTTGTTCCCCGCGACCAACGCTCCCCTTCCATCTCGCCAAGAGAATTTTCCAGAGTCGCACGTCAGATCCGACCAACCAGGACAAGCTTACCCCCGAAAACTACCCTTTTTTGGGCGGGTCCATCAAATAATATAAAAAGCGCATCTCGGGGGAAGGCGACACAGTTAACAATTATCACTTGCGAGTCGCGCATTTTATAATTTCCAATTTCCATCGCGTCGAGCAGCCGCCATACGGCAAACCGGCCACTCGTGTTTGAAATTTTCAACCGTCAACATCTGTGCTCGTGATTGCCGAAATGGAAAAGAAGATTGTACATCAAACTGCCAACTGGAGACGTCCAGGTTCGAAGCCGAAAAAGCGAAAATTTCATGGAGTGCTTCCACATGCCCATGAGGCAAATACAAGTCATACGAGTACATCTGCGGCGAAGTTAAAAAAGTCGGAAGATACGAGTTTCGACGTACACGTAGATCAAACGTCACAATACAGTGTCATACAGTTTTTCCTGGTTTTTTCTACGTTACAAGAGTTTTTAAAATGTAAAGTGTGTGATAAAGATGTTTCATTCACAAAGTATGGACAGCGAGGACTCGGTTTTAAACTTTGTGTTACGTGTGAGTGTGGCGAAAAATATATCAATTCGTGTCCGATGATTGCGACTGGATACGAAATCAATCGTCGTCTAGTGTATGTTATGCGTTTGATTGGTGTTGGATTGAGTGGTATCAACACGTTTTGTGGCCTCATGGAACTTGGATCTGGAATAAGCTCCTCTGCTTATTATTATATTATTGATACAATCTCTATCGCGGTGAAAAGTGTGTTCGACATAGTAACGCTCAAGGCTGTTGGAGAAGAAAAACTCTTGAATGCTCAGCACGGAGAACCCGAAGATATTTTAACCGTTTCAGGAGACGGTTCCTGGCAAAAAAGAGGATTTTCTTCTCTTATTGGCATAATTTCTTTGATATATAAACACAGTAAAAAAATTGCAAACGTTGCTATCAGATCAAGTTACTGCAAAGCGTGCGAGAAAAAAAAAGGAACAGAACACACGATTGAATACGCAGCGTGGTACGAAGTGCACAAAAGAAACTGTAGTGCTAATCACTCTGGTAGTGCTGGAAAAATGGAAGTTGACGGTGTATGTGAAATGTTTTGGGAATCTCTCGAAAAATTTTCTGTGCGTTATGGTTTTTACATCGGAGATAGTGACACGAAGACTTTCAAAATGCTGCTCAATACACAACCGTATGGCGAAGATTTTATTGTAAAAAAGTTAGAGTGCGTCTTACACGTCGCAAAAAGGATTTTCAAGCGTGCTAGTGAAGCTAAAAAAATTCTTACACAGGCAAGAAAAGCTGCAAAGAAGGACGAGAAAAAAAAACCAACGAAAAAAAGAGCAGCAAAAACAGTTGTCGCGAAAAAGAAAAAAACCGTCGTAAAAAAGTTCCTGTTGTAAAAACTCAAGATTTAACGATCAAATTAATGAAAGAACTGTCAAAAAACTATGGTTTAGCAATTCAAAGACATCCCGATTCCGTGGAAGAAATGCGCAAGGAGATCTGGGCAGGATTTTATCATAAGATTTCAACTGACAGCAATCCACAGCATTCATACTGTTCTGAATCCTGGTGTAAATACAAGAAAGCTGTAAAAAATAAATCCGTTCATAAGTTCAAACATCCTCCTGCTCTCGCTGAAGATGTTCAAGAAGTTCTAAAACCGATCTACGACGATTTGACAAAACAAGAACTACTTGAAAGATGCCTCGGCGGAAACACGCAGAATAACAACGAATCTTTCAACAAATGCGTCTGGTCAATGGCTCCCAAACACATCTTTAGCGGAAAAAAAATTGTTGAAATAGCGTGTCAAACAGCTGCTTGTATTTTTAACGAGGGATTACAGCCAGTATTAAAAATCTTGGAAGTAATGGGCGTCAAAATCGGCCCGACCGCCGAGCAGTTCGTCGCTGACCGTCACAGAACACGCATACAACTTGCGAACCGCCGCAGCAGCGATGCTTCTAAGGAAGCCAGAACGAAACGAAGGCAGGCTATTTTGGATGAAAATGAGCGCTATGAAGAAACTGAAGGCATACTGTATGGTGCAGGCATCGCTGATTAGACGTAAGTAAGATTTTTTCACGATTTTTCGTCAAAGAAAACTTTAAACGCGTTTTTCTCGAAATGACATTCTTGGACGGCTCGTTGATAAAATCTCCGAAACTATTCAACCGATCCTTACCAAAATTTTACCACATGTTCTTTATGACTATAGCTATAGCGCATATCATACGAATTTTGAAATTTTGAGTGTAACTATTTTTTTGAGCAAAAAACGATGAAAAAAAACGTGTTTTTTTCGTAGTTTCTGGAAAAATGGCCGCCATTTTGTCATTTTTAAAAAAATCAAAAATCGTATGATATGCGCTATAGCCATTTACCTACTGAATCTAAAACCACTTTTTTTTTTTCAGATCATCCATTCCAGAGATTTTATCAACAGCGCATACCCATCTTTTTTTTTGGACCTGTCTTCTCCATCATTTTTCTGGACGAAAACTGAGTTAAATGAATAGAAAAAATTTTTTTTGTGTATTTTAAGCGTGTGTCTTTTAGGCCTAATACTCTTTATATCCATATTTATAATTTATACCGGTCAAAAAAATTCGTGAAAATAGCCCTTTTTTTGCCTGTCTAATTAGGGTAGATCCCTTAAATGGACGGCTTACGAGCAGCTCACGAGTGACTCGTGAGCCGCTCGGCTCACGCTCAGCTCGCAGATGTATACGCACCTTTAGGGTACTTCTATTAGGGCCCTAACTCAATTTTTGCACGGGTACGTTTATGCTTAAATTGAGTAAGAGATGCACCTGTACACTAGAAAAACCAGTACAGAAAAAACTTGTCAAACACGATAACAAACCATGAAAAAAAATTACTGTCACTATTTTAACCAATAATCATAGTTAAAATTACACGTTAACATGGTAATACCATTTTTACTCACTGTACACTGAAATTTTTCACGCAAAATTTGGGTCACTGAAAAGGATTACAATTTATTCTGCACGTAAACAACACAACGGACATATTCCGTTGATTAAGGCTGTTACTATGAACTAGGATAGCATTAGTTACAGCTAATAAAACGCAGATAGAAAGATTATATAAAAAAGACATAATAGCCACGTGTAGACTGTTATTTGTCCTGACTTGTAGCAAGTCAGCATCTCCATAGCGAATGTTTTTACGCGTGTTGTGATTTCATCCAAAGTCGAACAACTTTTGCTCTCCTATATTTTTAGTCAGATTGTGTAGTAAATGTCAATTATATTATAATATGGCATTGTACCATTCTATTTTCTATATAGTTCCTCAACAGCTTTGTAGATTTTTAATTCATTATCTGTATCATATTATAATTTACACACAATTGCCATATTATAATTTTAATTATAGGTGCGAATAATTACAATAAGTGTCGATAATAATTTTTCGAATTACCGAGATTAAAGTTTGGCTTTTACAAAAATGCAGTTGACGATTAAAATGCAGTTTACTGGAATGACGTCTTTTTTTATCGAAGACAATACTCCAATTACTTTTGAAAAGTATAGTTTCGAATATTTCGTTTACTCAATGCATAGTTCCTCGATGAAGCTTAATTATCAGTCCTCTATTATCGAATGCGAAACGTGTAACGACGTAAGATCGATGATATGTAATTCCTGATAGAGGTATGAATGCAATGGAAGAAAGATACAGTGTACCTACATATACAAGTTTCAAATTACTTCGTTTATTCATTGTAGTTTCTTTATGAAACTAGGCATTATATATATAGGTCCCCCATCATCGACCGCGAAACGACATGACAGAAAATCGATAATTAGTTTCTGATAAACGTATACGTCTTATAAGAATGGAAAAAAAAAGAATAAACCCGTCGAGAGGTGGAAAAGAGGGTCCTTCATTACGTCGAGAGGTCATTTTATTTTCGACATGACGTGTGTATAAAGAACCCTCGTACGAAATTACTTCCCATACGGAAGCCAATTGACGAAAGTATTTATACACAAAGGAGCTAATGCATAATAGTTGAAGGACTGGCGAGCACGTTGAATAGAGAACGTCTGCATGAATCGAAGGAGGGTAAACTCGAGATATTTTAAGGGGCTCCTCAAAAAAAAAATATCGTTCATCTGAAACGTCAAGCTTTAACCGTGGCGCGCGCGTATATGTAGGCGAATCTCAGAAACTTTAAACTCTCGTACCCTCGAAAAGTTTCGTATCTAACTTCATTCCAAATTGAATTTCCTTAACTTTCTCCATCCGATGCACTTCGGAGTAGTGGGAGTTGTGCAAGTATTCGCGTTATTAAAATCCTGTGTATTCTAATCTTACCATTGCAATATCCGAACTAGGTAAAAGAATAGTATCGTAATATGGGGCTACTTGGACATCGTGAGGTAACTTGGACACCGCGCGTAGCATGACATTAAAGCTTTCACTGATAATTTAAATATTATTTCTATTGTTAGGAATAATGTTCGTTGAATAAAAGTTTCATAAAAATTATTATAGAAAAAATATGATAAATTTATTAAAATTGCATCTACAAAATTTAGTATTTTAAAATGTTTTCTTATTGCTGATTCCAAATATGAAAATAAAATTGTAAAAAACAAAATATAGCAGTCGAGTAAAAACTTCTTTAAAAAAAGAGAATTGATAGCACCAAATTGATAGCATCAAGTTTTAAATACCAAATTTTGTAGATGCAATTTTAATAAATTTTAGTTAGCCACATTACGTTCGACATTTGAAGTTCACAATTTTAACTTTATATTCAAAGAGTTAGCAGCATCAAGAATCTATACAAATATAATTTTGGCAAATTACATTACATTATTAGGTATACAACTTTGCTTCCACCGTTTTCATAATATAATAGATAACAGAAAACGGCAAAATCAAAGTTGTAGACCTATTAAGGTATTACTTCCCTAGTAATCGGACTCAAAAATGTACGCGTTCGGGGATGTATCGACCATTGAGTTCCCCCTATACCTCAAAGTGAACTTTTTGTTCATGCCTGTACATCTTGGGCGTCTATGCACACATGTATTGGTTGGCGCGTAGAGATGTGGCAGGGTTGCTTGGGGCATCAGTAGTCCATACAGTGAATATTCAAAATTTTCCCGATGGTCAAAAATTTCGATTTTTTAAAAATATTAGCTAACACATATTCCTTTATATTGTCATGATTTTTGAAAAAAATGGTAAGAGTCATTTCACCATAAAAATTGAAAATGTAACGCAGTGTCCCATTATGTAGGTACATGTTAGATATGGAGACAAGCTGCAGAATAAGCAATATTCAAATTCGATTATCTTCCAATCTAGATGGTCGATTTTGTTCCGAATAGACTTCTTTTGTAGATAAAAATTAAACAATACACAGAAAAAGTTTGAAAAAGATGGTAATAAAAGTGCATTTAGGGAAGTAATACCTTAAATTTTCCGTTAAGCACAATATTGAGAGATGTCCAAGTAGCCCCATAGATCAGAAAACTTAGACACCCAATATTTATTCCTTTTCTAACTTAATAGTCTTTAGTTATGAATGAAAGATCCTTTAGCACATTGTATCTACTTCTAAACATTTAAGTGAATGTACTATACTAACACTACTTTTATATGCAAATCCATTCAAAATAAGTCCAAATAGCATCATATTATAGTACCTATATAATCATTAATAGAATTATTAATAGTGGAATTGTATACTAGTGTTTCATGATACTTTATTATATACTTTTAATTAGAAGCACTATAAAAATATGTTTTATTATACCACCAACTACAGTGGGTGCAACTATAGTTGAAAGTACAATATTATATGGAAGTTGTTAAACACTTCTGCAAGTAATGCACGCATGCATTTACTTCACTTCGATTTTCCCTCTCGGTCCTAACGTTACACAAAGTGAAATTTTATAAGTGCACGGCAATTTTAGTAATTGATTAATATAAAAATAAGTTCTAGTTACCTTAGCATTACATATTTAAATGTTAACTATACGTATAGTTATTTTGACAATACGTCTTGCTCTTACAGTTATGAGTATTATTACTCTTGTTCTTCCGGGTGGTAAAAGCATCCAAAATTACCAATCTGTCGACGTTTCTGATACTAAAAGATCTGATGAAGCAAACTGCAATGTTTGCGAAACGTCGTCAAATTAGTATTTTTGGACGCTGGTACCGCCCAGGAGCTAAGAGAAGTAATACTCATAGCTATAATAAGTATAGCTATCCCAGCTGTACCTATTACTCTGCGACCTATAAATTTATCTCAATGCTCGTCACGAGGAACCAATGGCTGCACACATATACGTTCGGATTTTCTCAGAAGCACAAAGGCCCCCGGAGGGCCATCGTTCGACCGCGTCAGGGCGTTCGATATATATCGCGTGCCCGGTGCTATTTGTAACGTCAGGGGAAGGTCGGTAGGGTTGGTATAGCGCACAACCACGGACCCGTTACAGCGCTGCGTCCCAGGGGCACCACTCGCACCAAATTGAAACTGGTCTTTGCATTGCATTGAATTAACTCTTTGCACGGTCAACCCCGACATTGCCCACCGTGCTTTGCCGATCCCCTTCAACCCTTCAGCCAGCAACCCCTGCGCAGTATTCTTCAGCTATCACCTACTCGCGCGTCAAGTCCCTCTTTGTTTCTTTCCTTCCCTCTTCACCCTCTCACATGCTCCGGTTTCCTTGCTACAGGACCATCCCCTTTCCTTCCCTCTTTGCACCCTACTCCCGACCGCCTCCCGCGAAATCCTCAAAACCCGAAATACCCGATTCCCACCCGCTGGAACCGCGGAATCTGAGCATGGTTGGCCGCAAACATTTATCTAATATACCGGAGGAAGTGGGGGAGTGGAGAAGGAAGGTTGTCGAGAAGATGTGAAGCTCCCTTATGGGAGGAGCCGAACGCTCTCTAGGTGAGGCTCGTATTTTTGGGAAAACCGCAGAATGACGATTTTCGTGCCTATTAGATCTATTCTATTTAAGAGAAGAGTATTTGGTATATATGTGGTAATTTCTATTTTTTGAGAGTAATTTTTCTCTGAAATTGAGTAAATAGTATAATTTCATGTTCCACATATAGAAATTATCAACTTCCTATTACCATTCAATTATACGTCATGGTTAACACCCACACCTGAGGCCAAGTAGTTGGCTTGATCTTCAGGTTTTAACTTAAGGGGTTCTAGTTCCTCAATTTTAAAGATTACTGATTAAGCGACACTTCTCTTATTCAGCGTCCATTATTTTCAGTATAAAATGCCGTTAGTACTGTATACCAAGCTACCATTTCACATCAAATTATTATATTTTCTCAGTAAATCCGCATGTCGTGTTTACGTAAAATAAACACAAGTATTATGTTACGTAGGTACACATTATAGAAAATATTTATTTTACTGGATAGTCTATCAGACAATGTGATGGGGAGGAAAAATGAAATAAGTTTTTTATGCAATTTCTCAAATACATTTTTCTCTTCAATGAGTACTGTTAGAAGTTTTTCATTTTAGCCCAAAATATAATACCGATCCTTATTCAGTTTCGTACTCTTACCTAATCAATAGAAAAACAACATTCATTTAGGCAAATTAGAAGCTAGCTTAATTAAGTGACAAATATACAATGAAAAGAAAAATCTAGTCCGTTTTCCCGAATTAGGAAAGTTCGTAGCTCTTGTGGTACCTAACCTTCGTCGTGTATAATTCGTCGGTATCGTCGCAGCTGTAGGTCCGCGGAAATGTTCGAGCCCCGCTTCGGAATGCCATTAGCGCGTAAAATGGGGTAACTCTGAACGCGTAATGACAAACCGTGACATATATATACCCGAGTGCATATACCTATACGTAGAGAGCCGAGTATCATTTGGCTTGCAGGACTGGAAGCATGTGTCTTCATTAGGCGGTGTTGGGCGGTGCAGTCCCACTGAATCACATTGGGAAACCAACCATCGTGGCCTGAATTAAGCGCTAAATGCATTCCCCTTCTACTTTAAAGTTTCCTCTTCCTTCCCCTCTCCCTCGACCGCGTCGCGCTCGACCTCGCCGAAACTTGTGATGTTTTGCATACGGAAGCTATGAATGCATTGCTATAGGTGCTGAATGCAAAGTGCACTCGCTTGGCGGGAAAGGCGAGTTAGACGATATCCGGCAGCCGCTTTGTGCTAGTTGCTTTGGTGACCCGCAACATCGTCGGGGCGATGCATTCTCGACGATGCCAGTGTACCAAGGTGCGAATCGGCCGCTGCAACTTATGTGGCCTAGGTACTGACAAAAGCTCGAAAGTAACGCAAAAAGAGTACAATGCTATCTTCCTTACTTTATCACTCTGTAACTTTCACTTCCCCTGAATGTTCGACTGAAGAATACCGGGGAATCGTTCTCCCGCTGTTTTTTCTATGCGTTGATAAGCGATAGACGCTTTCTCTCTCTCTCTCTATCTCTCTCTTTGGACTGCCCCTTTAGCCGGAATGGAAGCATTCCGTAAGCCCTGCGCGCGATAAGTTAAGGAAACAACATTGTAAAGTGAGATCTAAAGTACTCTGCACTGTGCTTTTTAAGTATATCTAAAAATAATAATAATATTGAGTAAGTATTGATATTTTTTAGAAATGTATCTACTATATTTTAGATTGAAAAAATAGATTTCCGCTATCTGGCCAAACTATATTTACTCGTTTCCAGGGACAACAATTCTATTACCGAAATGAAGTTGAAAGTTACTGATATCAAATCATCATAACTAAAAACAAATTGACACAGTTACTGCAATTCAACGTCTTCAACTGCCATATTAGAAAATAGTTACCAAGGGCCTCAAATTTATTTCGTTTTACTCTACTTTCTTTTAACTTTACTTCAAAATAAATAATTCCTTTTGACGTATATTTCCCAAAAAACACAGTTCCTATTGATGATTTAGCAGTATAATTGGGACTTCATTAATGTGTTGAAATATATATCGTGAACACAGAAAAGTGACTATTGCATAACAGTAACATATCAATCACACGTTAAATACTGTTATATTATTATACATACTTGTGATGGAAATTTTAATGCAACAGTTACATTTTCAGAGTTAGAATAAAAATTATGAGAAACAGTTTCTCTGGAAGCAGTGTTCCAGATCCAGTTTGTGTACGTCAATTACGTCAACTCCATCTCGTAAATACCTTCTCACGTTACCAGGAATCTATAATATATACACGTAACTTTTTTTCCTTCGACACGTAATACAATCTTTTCCAGAGCCGCTACGAAAACTACCCCCAAAACAGATTTCCCGGAAGCAGTAGTGTTCCAGGTCTGGGTTATGTGCGTCAGTTACGACAGACCCCTCTTGTACACGCGTGTAGACAAGGCAGCCGAGACCGGTGAGCCATTGGGGTGAAGGGGGTGGAATACAGAATGCCGCGAAGGGTGGGACGCCTGGATTATATGACGACTCATTTCGGCTGGTCGTAACTCGAATTCGGGCGATTAATTAGGGCTGTTATTCTGTCGTAGCCAGACGGGTCTCGAAATACCGCTGTTCGCCCGACGAGAACAGCCCTACTGCCTATGATTAGGGGGGTTGCGCGCTCGCTCGTCTTTCGATTTCGCCGAAAAAAAACGCGCGTCAGTGTGTACTGGACGGAAATCGATGTGGAAAAGGAATGGTGAATATTTGGCGATGCGTTATACACGGTTACGTAACCGTTATATAACGATATGTTACAATTCCGCTGATATCGAGGAGATTTTCGCGGAAGTATCGGCAACGTGGTCGACGGTACGAACGAAGGGATGAAGGTATTGCTAATAACGCGACGTCGTAAGACGAGAAGAAAGAACAAGGATGAGGGAGCGAAAGGATTAGAAGAAGGGGAGACTTACCGCGCAAGCCAGACGAACGACGACCGAGCCGCTCCCGCTTTGTCCGGCGAGCCCAGGAATCCGGAATGTGGTTTCGTCCAGCGACGGTCAATTTTATTTTTACTTGCAGTTTCGGTTTTGTTAGCTTCGTTCGCCTTTCTATACTCTTTCCCGAACGAACTCCGCAAAAGAAAGCGGAAATACATGCATTCCAATGTTGTGTCCTAGACGAGGGAGGAATATTCCTTCCCACTCCACAATTCCAGGCTGCGTCTATCCCTTCAACCTCCTCGCGAACGTAGACGTAGCGTCGCTTTTACGACTCGAAACTTCGACTCGAATCGACCTCGCGCCATTCGCGCAACATGGTCTACGTCACGGCACTTTTTATGCACATATGCTTTGGAACTTTAGCATATGTGGTGTCTCAGAACAAAAAAAAAACTAAAAATATTCCCTCTCTATGCTTTCGTCAAATACATATAATAGTTACGATAGATTTTATTCTCTTCTATATGTCCTACTGCATAATTAGTTCCCATATTTATCCAAAAATATCCTTCGTTTTGAATGTTCCTGTATTAAAGAACTTCATCTTGTTTGTGGTTCTAGATAAGAAGATGCATATACCTACTACAATACTTTTTAGACATGAGAATGATTCTCCAGCATATGCCAATCGTTAAAACAACTTTTTCTTAGATTGTTACATTATTGTTAGGTGTCTGTTATATAACATATGCAATATGTTTCGTAGGGAGAAATCGAATCGATGCTATACCATTTTTTCAAATCATTTTCAGTAACTCACAACAATTTTTCGTTTCAGTTTTCTGTGGTATATTATACAGGGTGAGTTATGTAAGAGATAAGATCAGTGTATAGTCTAAAGCGACTGATATCAAGCTATTCCGTTGTTTTTCCGCTGCTTGATCAAGTTTCTCTTCATAACGAATGTGCAACAGCCCTCGTCAGGAAAAGGAATTTCATCAAGCAGAAGGAAAATAATGTAATAGACCGATATTAGTCACTTTAGACGATACACCGATCCTTGCTCTTAGGCAACTTAACCTGTATATTTGAACTACACTACACAAAAGTTCCTCAATAACGAGATAACCGCTTAAGAATCCTGTTTTGGTTGGTGAAGCCGCCATGTTTTATGTGCATTCTTACATGCAGAGTCTATCTGGATAATGAACATCGGGTCGTGTTAGTCAAAATTTAGATCCCTTCTTATTTCTAAATATAAATAATTTCACTGATAAACTATAATATTTCCGGTATAGGAGATCATCAAATTGTTACACGTGGTCTTCGTTTTTCACGGTAATCTATTGTGATTCAGTAATTAATGATTTGTCTATTTCGGAGAGCGTTAGGGATTTTTCGTGAAGTTATGTTTTTACTAAAGAAACATTTATTAAAGAAACTAAGACCACCCGTAACAATTTAAAGGTTTCCCATATCGGAAAAACCATGAGTCATCTGCGAAACATTCTTTATTTGTAAAAGAGAAGGAATCTAAAATCTTGGAAAAAAACATGGCGGCTTCCCTAGTTACTTTGTTCTTTGTCCTTTGTCGAACTAGGACAAAATCTTTAACTTTACAAGTATCAAAAAGAGTCAAAATGGACGCTCCAATGAATATTCTCAACGATCTTCAAAGTACTACCCCGCGTGTAATTTCATTTTAACGAATCGGCCGGCCGTGGGGCGATAAGTCAAAAAGGGAACTTCGAAAGGCCAGACACACGACCCGAAAAGAGGGATGGAATGGCGGTATGTAGACCGTTGAAGGGAGGTCGTAGCAGGATTTACCTACCCAGGATGGGGTGGTAGGTAGAAGCACTATGCGAAAGCGGTAGGGCCAATTAAGTGGGCAGAGGTCTGCTATCTCTGGTGGCCAGCCATGAGTCCACCATGCACCTCATTATAACCTACAGGCCACGTTATAATCCTACCCGCGTTACAATATCATTCACAGATCTTCCCCTCCCCTCTGCCTCGTACGTAGTGTACTCCTTTCCACCGCAATAGCTGCTTTCGCTCCCAGAATCACGCCGCTAATACGAAGCTGCCATTCATTATAGGTGTAACGTTTAATGCGTTGCCTCATCCACTCAGGAGACTCGCTCCAGCCTTGGAATGACGTGCGCTAGATACGACTGGTAACGAGGAGGAATTTGCGGGCATGAGGAACTGGGTGACAAGTAACATTGTCAACGGCGAGTCCTGGCAACTTATTGTTGTACCTGGGAAATTATTTGTTGAAATATGGATCCTCTATCTGTTCGAAATTCTACACATATTTTATTTTATTATTTTATTTGTAAAGAGAAATTGTTTTGAAGAGAGAACTGCTTGTCGTTTCCAGCGTAAAGAAAAATACAAAACTGTAGCGTCGCTTCACTAATCCTCGGTCGAGAGTGAGGAGTGGGACACTTGATGTCTCCACTGTAACTACCGAGCGCCTCACTCCTGAGCGCACTTTTCATTAGCTACGCTCCGATGTTTGTCACGCTCTGATGAATCATCACCTCGACTTACCAGGCCCTGTAAAGAAGTTTCACTTCAAAAAATAGAAAGTTATAAGAGAAGAAATCTATAAAGAAGCCAGAATCGATAAATATTGACATACTACGAAAAATGAAGTTTTCATCAAAGAAACTTAATAAAAAAAAGGCTTCTATTTTATTGCCCCGTGTTGTAGGCTTCATACTTAGGGGAAAGTTGAATATTTTGAGCGATTATCTACTTATCATGGTTGGATGCTACTTGGCTTTACCTAATATTTAGGAAGCATAGAATTTTTGATAAAAAAGAGAGGAATTCTCGCACATCTATTAAATGTCTTTCCTTCGACGCGCTAACAGTAAAAGCGAAAGAAAGAGAGAGCGTGTGAGAGAGAGATGATGATGATGATGATGTTGTTTATTATTAAAAGTAGAACAAATAATATGTGCTTTTGGCAGAGCTCAGTGTACAAGCATGAGTAAGTCCTATAAATACTAAATACTAAGCTATGCTAATTACTAAATACTAAAAAGAAAAAAATGCTAATAATAGTTGGGCATAAGATACGATTCAATTTAAGCAAGAGCATGTGAGGTAAAGCAGGTTAAAGTAATAGTGTAGATTGATATTAAATGTAAATAGGAGTAAGCTTAAGCGCGTATATAAATTAATGCTAGCGAGATTATGTTTGCCGCGGGCAGTGAATTTAGTCAAGTAGTCAAGTAGAGTTTTCCGAGTTGAATAGCCACTGTTTGGTTCTTGCTTTAAAAGCGCCGGGTGTGGAGACTTCAATAATGTCCAGTGGTAAGGAGTTCCATAAGTATGGAGCAGATACCACGAGAGAGAGAGAGAGAGAGAGAGAGAGAGAGGGAGAGAGGGAGAGGGAGAGAGGGAGAGAGAGAGAGAGAGAGAGAGAGGGAGAGAGAGAGAGAGGGAGAGAAGGAGAGAGGGAGAGAGGGAGAGAGGGAGAGAGGGAGAGAGGGAGAGAGGGGGAGAGAGGGGGAGAGAGGGGGAGAGAGGGGGAGAGAGGGGGAGAGAGGGGGAGAGAGGGGGAGAGAGGGGGAGAGAGGGGGAGAGAGGGGGAGAGAGGGGGAGAGAGGGGGAGAGAGGGGGAGAGAGGGGGAGAGAGGGGGAGAGAGGGGGAGAGAGGGGGAGAGAGGGGGAGAGAGGGGGAGAGAGGGGGAGAGAGGGGGAGAGAGGGGGAGAGAGGGGGAGAGAGGGGGAGAGAGGGGGAGAGAGGGGGAGAGAGGGGGAGAGAGGGAGAGAGAGGGAGAGAGAGGGAGAGAGAGAGAGAGAGAGAGAGAGAGAGAGAGAGAGAGAGAGAGAGAGAGAGAGAGAGAGAGAGAGAGAGAGAGAGAGAGAGAGAGAGAGAGAGAGAGAGAGAGAGAGAGAGAGAGAGAGAGAGAGAGAGAGAGAGAGAGAGAGAGAGAGAGAGAGAGAGAGAGAGAGAGAGAGAGAGAGAGAGAGAGAGAGAGAGAGAGAGAGAGAGAGAGAGAGAGAGAGAGAGAGAGAGAGAGAGAGAGAGAGAGAGAGAGAGAGAGAGAGAGAGAGAGAGAGAGAGAGAGAGAGAGAGAGAATCAACTACCTCTACACGCCGCTACCGCGTGCGTTCTTTGTGAGGCTTTAATGAAAAATATTAATAATGGCAAGAGCCCAGAAATGAATCGGCTAGCGGACAACGAGCTTAATGCTCCGGACGTGGGGAACAACGGCGGTGCACGGAGGGGTGGCAGGGAAAACTCATTTTCAAATATTAAACGCTTTTCTTGCGGGACGAACCGAGCAATGACATGTATAGCAAGAGCCTCGGTAGGGGCTCGCGCCAAGAACTAAAAAGTGTAGCGTCCGTCACGAGGTACAGAGAGGCTGGAGTTTACACCGCGTACACCTCGTACCTCCGTGAATTGAGGTCTATGTCCCATCTGATTATCATTTTCCGGATCGTTTCTGTATCTATATTTTCTTGCAATTATTTTTCAGAACTGCTGTAAGTACCTATACATAGTATTAACCAATGGCAAAAAAGACTATGCAAAGAGTAAGGCGATATTCTAGCTGAGCGGCGTCGAGTGAATGGCGCGATCGGCGCGACAGACGCGGTAGACATGGCATTTGCATTTATCGCGAAAGAAAAAAATCAAACGCTTGATAAGTGGCATACTGAATAGCATCAAGAGTCTCGGTAGAGTCGCGCGCCAATGACTAATAAGTCTTTCTTTGACCTAGTGAAACAGATCGATCGAATCGCACGCCGACGACTAAGGGTCAGTAGGCATAAGGTCCAATATTTATCAACATGTCTATGTGGATTTTCGATGATTAGCTAAATGGTGCAGAGCATGCAAGTGCATTCTAGTAACGAAATGGTTCCGTATCCGATTCGAACCTCTCCAAATATCTATTGTGACGGTATTGTATCTGTATCGCGCGCGCGCACCTATATCTCTGTTCATCTTTGCGCAAACAATGTCTCTTTCTCGCAATTCGGTTTTGCCCCCCCCCTGACGTTCTCCATCCCATCCGTCCGATGCGAGAGAGCTTAGATTCCGTTTGTATAACATCAACTCTCCTATCGGTACCCATTTATACTCGCCTCTCTCGAAGCCTCCGGACCCCTTCCTCCTCCTCCTTCCTCTACTTCTCACCGCTCGACGATCCGTCGACTTCCAACCCTCGTACAGTGGAGCAACACACCGCCAATCTGTTGTTGCGATACGTGCTCCGAATCCCCTATATCCATCCACCGATGCGTTCTGCCTTTGTCAGTTTTCTATCCGCAGCGCGGTAGTGGTTTCAGGGCTCGACCTCGCCGCCCGCCTATCGATCCCGATTACGTGCCACTTTTATTACGGAGAGGATCACCGGGATGGAAGAAGGGGGAGCGTGTGTGGGAGGATGTATATCTCCGCATTTCCCAAAGCTACGTCACCTTCCACTGTTTTCCCTTTTAGCGGAAGCTTGTGCAAGCAGCTGGGAGACTATCCCCACGTGACGATCTTTTCGAGAAAAGTAAATTTGATACTGCACGCTCAAAAATACAAGATGTTGCTGCAAAGGGGTCGCTCTATTTATAAGATTTCTATATGATACATGAAGAATTTTTCTTGCGGTAAGAAGATAGGTTCTTTGCTGCAAGTAGGGAGAATTCTGGCATCAAGAGAAAAATTCATTTCCTTCTACAGTACAATGCCTGCTTAATGTAAGAATAAACCATTTTCCTCGAATGACTTTTCCATTTGATGCAAGTATATTACAATTTCTCGAAACGAATGAAAGAATTCACTTGTCGCGAACATGTAGTCTACTCGTACACGCTCAAAAAAAATTTCTGCAAACAAAGATAGGTTTTCGCTACAAGCGGCGAGAATTCTTGCATCTCGAGAGGAAAATTCATTTCCTTCCATGGGGTACAGTGTCTGCCTAACACAAGAAAAAACCGTTTCTCTCGAATAACTTTTCCATTCGATGCAAGTATATCATAGTTTCTCGAAACGAATGATAAAATCCGCTTGCATCAAGCAGACTTCCGATTGTTGTGAATATGTAGTCTACTCATATTCAGACTGACGGTACTGCTTTGCCTTGGTCTATAACCTCGCATCACCATAGCTTATATCATTCAGTACACGACTGTGAATGAGGATCTATGTCAGCTATGTATAAACTAAAACTATAATAAATGAAAGAGACGTGTGGATTTATATCGGTTCACAGGCCTAGAAATATAATGTACATATAATATACAAAAGTATAATATATGTATAATATAATATATGTACATGTATATTTAGCATATCTATATTTTTGACGCGAAATAAGCCAATGTGAAACCACGTTTCATATTGAAATAATAAAGTAGACAGGTTAATTTTGGCTACGAGATGTCTTTTTCAGTTAAGAAGAAACATATTCTTACCTCAAGCGGAAGACTTCTGATACGAAGCCCGCATGTTTATCTGATTACGTCAATCTGCCAATATTCTTACCATAAGCGAATATGGTATGGAAAGGATTTTAGTCTTCCTATAAGCGGAATTCTATTAGGATCGTAAGAGTAGAGAAGAACTTCCTCTTGTCGCAGATAAATTCTATACTTACTGTAACGTATCTTTTTTTCAGCGTGTGCTATTGCTACTGCTGAGTGGGAAAATTTTCAAACTTGAGTTAGGAATGAAAGGGCGACGATGCTATTAATAACATTTGAGGGGAGGGTTAGAAAAAAGCTTGGAAGCTTCGAAACATCACAACGATTTCATTTAACCTTTCCCAAAATAAATTGAGCGACAATTGTGGTGTCCGGTAAAAACAAAGAGAATTAAAAAATCTGCAAACGAAACACGTTCGTCGAATCGAAATTTATTTTGCAATTTACCGGGTATAATTGATTGATGTAGCTGCCGAGAAGTCACCCCTGATAGTTCTCCGTAAGAGTTACTGAGGGGCTCTGGGGCTGCGCCGACCGCACCGTCGATGGAACTTCCACCTCCAGGCAGTCAGGTGCGGAGTGGGTGGTATCCTACATACAGTCGAGGGAATAGGAATGACACGCCGCTTCGGGCTTCCCTCGAAGTTTTAATGATGTTTATTCGGAAGCTTCGGGTGTATATCCGACTCTCTCTACCGGGGTTTCCGGCGCGGATGGCTGGTGTGGCGCTACGTCGACTGCTTTGATTTACTTTCCTCCGCCGGGTGAGGAAACGCGAGCGGTAACAAAGTGGCTTAACTTCGCGACTTTTCGAGAGCCGTACCGCGCGGCGGTGGCGTGTACCGCGCTTTTCTTGGCAAGAGAGAGCACGCGCGCACACGCGGTTGAGGCAGGGACCTCGGTGCGCCGCTCGCGTCGCTCGCGTTGACGCAGGAGAGGGGGGATGCCGAGCATGTATCACTTTAATTACAGGTAAAGGTTATTGTCGCGATCGTTACGAACATCGCGTTTACGCACCGATCTCACTGAGAATTTGTAATAAAAATTATTTTTTATAACACGTGCATCGAAAGTGGTGCTTTTCATGCTAGTTTTACGGGACGAAAATAGCAAATTGCACGCTAGGATAGAAAAGTTGAGCTCGCGCATGCGCAGTTTATACTTGCTTCACTTTCGTCCCATAGCTAAATTTTCGTTCACTTTTGTCCCTGAAAACTAGCATGAAAACCACCACTTGCATTCACTTGTTATAAAAAATATCGTGTGCAACACGGACCAAAGTTGGCGCCGACGAGTGTGATTGCAGCCCTCGCTTCGCTCGGGCAGCAAACTTCACACTCGTCGGCAATCGCCAACTTTCAGCCCTTGTTGCACAATATACTATTTTATAACACGTGCATCGAAAGTGGTGCTTTTCATGCTAGTTTTACGGGACGAAAATAGCAAATTGCACGCTAGGATAAAAAAATTGAGCTTGCGCATGCGCAGTTTATACTTGCTTCACTTTCGTCCCATGGCTAAATTTTCGTTCACTTTTGTCCCTGAAAACTAGCATGAAAACCACCACTTGCATTCACTTGTTATAAAAAATATCGTGTGCAACACGGACCAAAGTTGGCGCCGACGAGTGTGATTGCAGCCCTCGCTTCGCTCGGGCAGCAAACTTCAGACTCGTCGGCAATCGCCAACTTTCAGCCCTTGTTGCACAATATACTATTCTCTACTATAGCAATGGTTACTCTCTTTTTCGATTTTGCGTTTGGCGTCCATTCGCACCTCTTCCAATGTTACTGTTTGGGGACAATTGAGATTGATGGAGAATAAGAAAATAATTTAATTTGGTAAACAAAACATATCTGTAAAGTGTCCTTTGTAAGTATACAGTAGGATCACCACAAGTGTCGTAAAATTACAGTTAGTAATGCTCGGAAGCGATTCGACGTCGCAGCACATCCCAACGTTGAAATGGATTCTAATTAGTGGAAAATCGTAATCGAGGACCGTTGCTCGAATTCATCGCGCGCAGAACCTCGGTTGCGATTCGATAAATTAGCGCAATTCCTCTCTCATCGAAGGCGGTTGCGGCAAGTACGTCGCTGTAGACACAGGCAAGCACTGCGCGGGGCGAACCTCCGACATCCGTCAACTCTTCCGCGTCGATCCTCGATTCCACCCGCGGTCTGCAAATATCACACATTCTCGTAGGACGCGGCCCGGGTGCACGATTATTTTGCGCCTCCATGTTTCAGAATTCGTTTTCCAGGTGGAAAGGAGGGAAAAGCCAGGCTAATCCGTATCGAGTAAACGTTGAATCTGCTTCGTATCCCGCGTGGTAAACATCGCCATTTTAAATTTAAATTTACTCGATAGCACTGCCAGAGTGCCGTCTCACCTACACCCCCACCCCTCCCGCGCATCTCGGCTCGACTACGCCCCACGCAGCAAACGGCTTCCGAGAGATAAGAAGAACCACCGAGAAACTTGGCTTACATTGCAGTCGTTATCAACTACCAACCTTAGTCCCGGATGTCTGCGCGGCGATGTGGAAGCAGCATCAGCTGGAAGTGTATATCAAATGTCTTCCGAGTATACTATTACATTTAAACGTTCACACGTTGCATAAGTCCATCTGTGTAGGGTGTATTGAGATCCGCTTCGAAAGTGGGCGTAACTCAGAAAATAGGGACCGACCAGTGGCGAGTAGATATTCGAGGAAGAACTCCCCTTTTAACCAATTGGAGTTTAATGCTGAAGCTGAAAAAATATACTTAATTATATCTAAATACTTTGTATGAGATGTATAACTTTGTCTACATTGTAAGATATATCGATATTTTCTTTCAACTGTACTGAGAAAAATAGTTTGCCGATCTAAGTAATCGTCGATATGAATAATGCCAAGAACATGTTCATTTTAGTCAAACATATTGTCGTTGAATCAAGTATATGTTATTCGAATCAAGTATAGATTCGTTCAAATCAATGAACATATACTTGTCGTAAATAAATGTTTTTGGCACTATTCATGTATATGGTTACTTGGATTGGCAAATTATTATTTTCTCTAAGTAATCATGCCAGCCAACAGAAGAGAAATACTACTCGGTCGGCTCTATAATGGTAACAGTATGTGCTTTGGCTATCCGATTCATGCTTTCAAAAAAATTACGTTTTTTTTTTCAGGTGATTCACAATTACATACCTAGAGGGTGTTTCGTTTAACACATGCTAGTGGAGCACATATCGGTCGGCGCATTCCATCCGCTGCGGTTTCTTGTAATTCGGTGGTAATACTGACAGCCAAGAAAAACATTGGTCATCTCATTTCACCACTATTGAGATGACCGATGTTTCTCAGACTGATACGTCTATTTGGTTCGGATCTTGGCTGTCGGTATTACCACCGAATTACAGAAAAACGCAGCGGATAGGTAGCACCAACCGATGTGCAATTCGCCCCGCTCTCTGGCGTGTATTAAACTAAAGACCCTGTACATGAGGAAGAAATCGGATACAAGCTGCACAGAAAAGAGAATTTTGTACAGTGTGATATTTCACATAGTAGAAGTTGTCCTCAGGAGCGACATAGCATAGAGTACCGTTATACACTGTAAGAGATACCCATCAACGTAGCATCATTCAAGATGTTCCACAGCCAATACCAATGATGTATTACAACAATATACAAGTGCTACGTTGAATTGTAGTTCTCTTGCAATGAAAGATGGGTGTACTTACAATGTATTATATGATGGTACTCTGTACTATGTCGCTTCCGATGACAACTTCTGGTATGTGAAATATCACTAATTACTCCATTTATTGAGTAGGAACTTTATATAAAATTCTGTCTTTCTCTTTTAGCTGTACGATTTTAGTAAATGTCAAAGGGGATAGTTCCATATTCGGGGCATAGAAGACCATTTACCTTAACCAATTTTTCATATTTTCACTTATACATCAAGATTAAAAAATTATGTGAAACTCAACGTATATTTATAATTCATTCATTCAAAGCGTGGCGAAAAGGATGTGGTCGCCATCTAATCGGCGGAGCGTTTCGTCCCGGAGTCGGACTGTGGACTCGTCAGTAAGGCTAGGCTGCCTTAGACGCTCTGTGGTCCTCGGTGAGAAACGGGCAGTTGCAGTCTTATATAGAAACTTGCCCGTTGTTGGACCACTAACGAGAAGCAAGAACTATCTTGGTGTCGAGAGCCGTGGAGTCGAGGGTCGGCGCCACCTGGCGGCAGGGCGCCGTAGCGCGAGGGGCGCCACAAAAGTGATGTTTATTAAATATCATACATCTTTAATGAGCAGAAAATATTTGATAAGCCTCGGAAATTCAAGGCGTCCTTTGTGCCTTACTGTCTCTCTTAATCAGACTGACAGACTGCTCAGGTAAAATAAAAGGTTTGTAGTCATGTCGAAGATATTGTAAACTAAAATCATACTACCGAAAATGCTTTGGAGTACAGTATAAATATAAACCACCAGTAAAACTACTTAAAACAACAACTGCAACATAACAATTTCCTCCTCGCCCTCCTTTCCGTCCGTTTTTCACTTTCCTTCGCGACTTTCCCCCCGTTGAGGCTTTCCCTGTAAATTAATCAAGCTACTACCGGGTGTACAACTACACACACATACGTCGGTCGGTCGTTGAACTAATTTACATCCGCCGAAGCCGGAGCACGCGGCTGCTAAGTAAGCCAGTAACGAACAACTTGATATTAAATACGTGCCTTGCCGGCGAACTGCAGCTATACACCCTTACACCCACTACACTCTACACCACCGCCCTTTCATGCACACGGATATAAGCTGCAGTACGGCACCACCTACTTAGGTATATTGAGCATGCATGTGCGTTACCAGCACACACCATCTCACAGTCGCACGTTCGCCAGTTCCCACACTGCAGTGGCAACCGAGAAGAAACTTTATTTACTGAACAACACGCGCCACGGCATTCGTACATATATGGATGTATATTTCTCGCAATTTTCTTTAACGGAAGCTGCGCTGAACCTTCTTCTTCGAAGCCCAAGCTTACGCGCTAGAAATATAAAGCGGTCGTCGGTACCAAGGATATGCAAGGCTTTGTCTGTATGTGAGTGTGTTTGTGTGGAAAGTTTCACAATGGAAGGAGCGAAGCTAGCAGAAAGATAAAAAGGGAGGCGCCAGGCAGCGCGTTCACGCATTTGCTCGTTAAAATTGTGCCGGAGCTTTATAGCCACGGCGTTGCGAAACGTGTATCCTAGCTGCGGAAAAGTATTTTACGACCGGGTGTCGCGTGCGTCAGGGCTGTTTCCAACAGCGGTGACGTTCACTGTTGCGCGCGATGCATTCGGGAAAATATTTTGTTTGGACGATAAATGTTTAGCGGATGCTCGATAAACGTAGATTTGTGGAAGTAGGGGTCGAATTTTATGGAACATATGTTACATTCGTCGCGTGTACCTGAGTCTCCCCGATATACAATTCTTTCGATGATTTTGAGCAATTCTATCGCCCTATTACACGTATTTTTCATATGGTGGTACCTATATAATAAGTTTTTTTTCTAAATGGCAATGGAGTAAAATGGAGATTTTCATGCGGAAAATTGTTAAGAAGTGTTAAATTTACTTATTATACGTCTAGACTCCTATCAGGTCGTGACTAAATTTTTCGGATAGCCCAAGAAATAATGGCACCCCACCTCTTATAAACGGGGAGCTTACTAGGAACTTTGATGGATCGTGAAATACGGCCTTAATTTTCCGATAAGAAATCTGTAAGATATAAGAGTGAGATTTCCAGATTTATCGCTATAAGACTTTCTAATAGATCTTACCTGCGTAGGAATCTTACTAAAAATCCGTAGTAAAATTTCTACTCTCTCTCTCTCTCTCTCTCTCTCTCTCTC
>OY783200.1:18968189-19045689 GCA_963678675.1 Xiphydria camelus
TCTGCCTCTCTCTCTCCCCTCTCTCCTCTCTCTCCTCTCTCTCTCTCTCTCCCCTCTCTCTCTCTCTCTCTCTCTCTCTCCCTCTCTCTCTCTCCCTCTCTCTCTCTCTCTCCCTCCCTCTCTCTCTCTCTCCCACCTCTCTCTCTCTCTCTCTCCCCCTCTCTCTCTCTCTCTCTCTCTCTCATCTCTCTCTCTCTCTCTCTCTCTCTCTCTCTCTCTCTCTCTCTCTCTCCCCTCTCTCTCTCTCTCCCCTCTCTCTCTCCCCTCTCTCTCCCCCCCCCTCTCTCTCTCTCCCCATATCTCCCCTCTCTCTCCCCCTCTCTCCCTCTCCCCTCTCTCTCTCTCTCCCTCTCTCCCTCTCCCCTCTCTCCCTCTCCCCTCTCTCCCTATCTCCCTCTCTCCCTCTCTCCCTCTCTCCCTCTCTCCCTCTCTCCCTCTCTCCCTCTCTCCCTCTCTCCCTCTCTCTCTCTCTCTCTCTCTGATTATGCGCTCAATTTTCTAAAGTTAGCTGCGATTGTATCTCGCAACAATATGAGATATTTAAGACAGATCAATTTAGTGCACTTGTTGCGTAGTCCATACGTTTTCAAGAAATTAACCAGCATACGATTTATACATTAAGAGGTTGCATTGAAAGCCGCTGTTCCCCTGTAGATGGCTCTAACTACTTATGTCATGCACAGCGACTAATAAATACTTCTTGTATCACTTAAAATTATGGACATTTCTAATTAAGATTCAGTTATTAAATTGCCATTTTTTTGGTTAATATAAGTCTATGTCTGTATCCAAAGAAAATGGAATATGCGACAAGTTGTTTTTTCGATGTATACTTCTACACTCCTTTGATTGAAAAAAAAGTGCTGCTGCAGCTCATCAATTACTTGTGCAAACTTATACTGAATCTGCTCCATCAGAAACAGTATGTAAAAACTGGTTTCGTCGCTTCAAAAGTGCAAACTGTGATGTTCACGACAAACAACTTCTAGGTCAAACAAAGAAGTTTGAAGATGAACAACTGCAAGCTCTATTGAAAGAAAACCCTATTCAAACGCTCTAAGAATTGGCTCAACAGCTTGAAGTCGATACGAATCTACAATTTCACGACGTCAATATGCCATGGGAAAGATTGAAGAAGAAGGAAAGTGGCTGCCACATGAATTGACCGAAAATGCCATTGCTAGTCGTCTGAACGTCTCGATTTCTTTGCTTGCAAAGCATAAAAAGAAAAGTTTTTTATAGCGTATCGTAACCGGTAATGACAAATGGATCTATTTCGATAACCTGAAATGTAAAAAATCATGGGTTGATCCTGACCAACCATCAACGTCGATACCAAAACGAAACATCCACAGTTACAAAATGTTTTCAATTTGGTGGGATATGTGGAAGGTGTCGTTTATTATGAACCGTTGAAACTGAATGAAACAATTACTGCTCAACGTTATCAACAACAATTGGAGTGTTTAAATTATAATTTGATGTAAAAACGACCATTAATTGCATGAAATCGCCGAAAAGTGATTCTTCTTCACGACAACGCTCAGCCTCATATTGCTTGAGCAGTGAAATAAACATTGATGGAGCTTGAATGGGAAGTTTTCCCGCATCCAGCGTAGTCTCGAGACCTGATCCCGAGTGATTATCATTTATTTAGATCGATGCAACACGAGTCGGAAGATACACACTTCCATAATTATCAAGAAGTCAAAAATTGGGTTGCTGAGTGGATCAGCTCAAAAAGTAAACAATTCTTTCATCGCGAAATTCAACTTCTGCCAGACAATTGAGAAAAAGTTATAGCTTTCGAAGGCAAATATTTCAATTGAGGTATCCACACATTTTATTACGACATAATGTTTTAGAAACAAGAAAAGAACAGCGGCTTTCAATGCAACCCCCTATATTTGCAGTTAATTCGGATGGTTTCAGTGTTTCACATCGCTTCGTGAAAAATTTTTTGAGTGTACTGACAACCGATTAGAAAGAGAGAGAAACGGAGACATGGACACTGTGAGAGCGACCCTTATGGGAAAAATCTACTAGTGCACACTACTAGTACGTAGTAGTGTCCACTACTGGTACAAGCAGTGCTCATTATTGACTATAGAAGTGATCCCTGCTGACTCTAGAAATGCACACTATTGTACTGGTAGTATGCATTATTACACTAGTAGTGCGTACTTTTAATTGACATTTCTATTCAAGTAGTTAGCACTATTCGTATGCCCTGCTATCACTGCTCCACTACTTATACTAATAGTGTACACTTTTCATTTGAACTGCTGGTGCTGTAATATTAACTGATGGTGATTACTATTGTCACTATTGAAATTTGTTACATTACTTATGTGAACTAATAGTGGAAACTAGTGCAGTAATGAGCACCTCAAGGGCACTGCTATTTTGAACTGTTGACAGCTTTGAAATATTGGCATTATTTTAATGAACTATTAATTTTATTAAAACATGTATTGTAGTGAATTGCTGAAATGATAATGATACATAATATGTTTGAAAGCTTATATTATAGATAGTGCTACTACGACTTGTAGAGTAAAAAAATATTTTATATTCGTATTTTATTACTTAAATAATATTCTTATACTTATATTAAAATACGTATATTTAGAAACTTTAATTTAACTTACTAATTTATTAAATATTAAATTTGTGTAATGCGAATATACAATAATTATTTATGAATCTCTTAATTTTTCATATCAAGAGTAATATTTGTTTTCATATCTAAATATTTATTATTAACTTTAATTAGGTCGGAATATATAATTTTTTAATTATTTACGTAAGTATATATTTATTGATTAATATCAATTAAATATAAATGAATATTAAACATTAATTATTTAGTTTCTTCAATATGTGAATCATTTTTCTTAATGTACCGCATGGAAGACATGTAGGGCCTGTAAGGACATCTCTTATCACTTGTAACGATACGAGCCTACTTTAATTTGGTGATGGGAAATTTTTGTTAATCCCCGATGAAGCACGGATCACTTATTCATTAAACTAGGAATTCACAGGAAAAGAAAGGCTCAAGACGGGCTGCACTTTCTGCACGTACCAAACAAAACACGCGATCGGGTGATTTCTGTCAAAATGAGACTTAAAACTGTTCGATTATTCCTCGTCGTTCCGCGCTGGGTCCTTCTACAGGGTGACATTTTGAAAACTTGCCACCCCAATATCTCAGAGTTACAGAGATTTTCTAAAAAAATACGGTTTCGGCAGTGGAGAGGGGGAACCAAAATGACATAATCGGAGACGCACCCCCTCCAACCCCCTTATGGGTAGCCTCCCCAACTTTTTAATCTCAAATAGCACCCCCCCATGTGTGATACAGCGTTGGAAAAAGCTCTTTAAAAATGCTTTACAACAACACCAAATTTTGGTACCTTTCGATGAGTAGTTTTCGCGGAAATCGAGAAAGAAACTGCTGGAAGTAAGTTTTGTCAATCTATTTATTAAAGGTCAATTACGTTACAATAAATTTTCGAAATGATTTCCATCGCCTGATCTTATTCCTTACGATTTCTTCTTATGGAGACATCTGAAATCTGTTGTTTTTCAAACTCAATCAGCAAGCATTAACCAACTGAAATAAAGAATTACGCAAGAATTGTCGCAAAATTTCAAGAAGAACATTTGAAAAAGTTCGAAAAATCAATGAAAATCATTTCGAAAATTTATTGTAACGTAATTGACCTTTGATAAATAAATTGACAACACTTACTTCTAGCAGTTTCTTTCTCGATTTGCACGAAAACTACTCACCGAAAGGTACCAAAATCTGGTGTTGTTGTAAAGTATTTTTAAAAAGCTTTCCAATGCTGTATCACACATGGGGGGTTCCTCAGTTGCTATTTAAGATTACAAAGTTTTGGGGGGCTACCCCTAAGGGGGTTGGAGGGGGTGCGTCTCCGATTATGTCATTTTGGTTCCCCCTCTTCACTACCGAAACCGTATTTTTTTTTAGAAAATCTTTGTAACTCTGAGATATTGGGGTAGCAAGTTTTCAAAATGTCGCCCTGTATATATTATCCCGTCGCGTCAGCCAACGTAGAAAAATATTCAACGACGCAGATACATTCTTAGACCAGCAATACATTGCAGACTGACCACGAGACTTTCTTACGGATCAGACTTTACAAAGTTTCGGCCACCATTTCTTTTAAAACTTTGCATCTCTTAACATTTTAGTATGAAAGAATATACGAATAAATAGATGCTGAATATTCATGATTTATGGTATTAAGCTGTGAGCGTTCGAAATATGTTGATTTTTCTTCCGCAATTTTTTTTTCATTATTTAATTATCTCATTCCTACAGGTGCACGCATACCTAACAATTGATCCAGGTTCAGGCGAGAAGTTAAAAGAAAAATGAAATTAACTCACTGTCGCGTCAGACCAGTCGTTAAAAAGTTATTACGCTATTAGGAGGGAAACGACTCCGTCATCTATTTGCTATCGCCATTGACATAATATTGTCTTATGAATATACCATTAGCGCCAGCGGTCGTAATAAATGCGTAAATTGAATTGATTATTACCAGAGATTCGTCCGGGCGCGCGCGCGCCGGAGGTAAATGATGGCTCTAACTTGAAGTGAAACTGATTTGAGTAGGGTGGGACGAGCCGGGGGTCTCATCTGCAATTTAGATTTCAACCCCTTATGCCTACACCCTTCGTCTGCCGGGCGCATCTGACCTCGCTCGGGGATTTCAAATTAAACGAATATCTATACGAAGTGGAATATGGCGGTACCGATCCCGTGTAGAAATTGCTTGATCGGGCCCTTACGCAGGGCATATGTATTATACATTTTTAATTTGACCCCGTATAGGCACTATCAGGGCTTCCACATCAGAATTATTGTGTCGGTAACCTGAAAAGGGCCAAGTTGGATGTCTAAGTAATGCATCATCCATGGCGTAGCCTTTAAAGGCCCCAACAAACAGTGTAACATACCTTATCGGGCACCTACTAAAGTTCCCGATCAGAGCCTCATCAATATTAGGGAACCTAATAGGGACCCGCGCGCGCGATTACAGCCTTTAAGGTGCTACATACACCTAGACGGCCTGAAAAACGTATTATTTTCAATAATTTTTTTTTCATATACTTCATTTACTTAATACCTACTCATTTATAAAATGTTATTACAAATACACACTTTTAACAAAATTTATCAAAAAGAAAAACTTAAAAATATTGTGTTGTTTACAAGTTATTGGTCATTGAATCGGGCAAGGTGTATTATAATAGTTATTTCGATATGAGTGCGTGAAGCACAAGTTTTTAACGAGTGTGAAGTCTGCCGCACGAGCGAAGCGAGTGCGGCTATCACACGAGTTAAAAACGGCGCGAAACACACGAATATCGAATTTGACTTTTTGTCACCAGTGTCAAAACCGAGGTTAGAGCGTGGGCGCCAGTGAAGAAAAAAGTGTTCACGCTCTGCGCAGATTGTTCACACACTGAGCAGCTTCAGTGTGTGAAACACGATTTCACAAGCGTTGAGTGACAAAAAAGCCTTTTACGGTGACAAAAATTTCTCGTTCGGATTTTATCTGAGAGCAAAAAATGACGAAAATTCTTAAACTAGAAGGTTCAATCTCATCCTTGTAACTGGTGGTTTTGAGAAACATTTATAATTAACAATTTTACAACAGTTTAAATTACGAGTGTGATTTTTCAATTAATTTCGTCCTGCTTTTGTGGTTGCCAAGAAAAAAGTATAAATTAAAAAATTCTTTTATGAGTGTCACAGGGACGAGATAAAATCTTTACAAAGCGATTGAGACAATTTACATTAAAATCGGTTCAGTAGTCTTTGAAATAGGGTAAAGTCGGGAGAGATGGCGCACCTTTTTTTAAAGTGGTACAAAAACTATATTTCTAGTATAAGCAAAACTTAATTGATAATGTGGATAGAGCGAACAATAAAATATAGGAATTTGTAAAGGAACGACCAAAAGTGTTATCGTGTTTTATAAAAAATTTGTCAAAAGAAAATATACTTACCAAAAAATAACTCACCCGCCCTAGTATGGGTGAGATGGTGCAGTAGAAAAAATTGGTGGGGGTGAGTGGTTCTCCAAGAATAGGCTTCGAAATTGAAAGTGCAACTACTTTTAATGCCAAATAACAAAAACAAAAATACAAAATCATCTTAAATAATCAAATTTAAAGAAAAATACCAAAGTATTGATTATTAATAATAACATGTAAAAGTCATTTCGCTTTTCTGCCACATCGCACACATATTTGGATAGTTGGTGCATCCCGAACAGTCGGATTAGACGGCTTGCGCCAACTCACCCGACTTCGTTGGGTTAGATGTTGCAGTCATTGTCTTTCTTGTTCATGAAGCACGGAACGAAAATTGAGGTTAGGAACAATATTTACAAGTTTATGAAGTGACATGACCAAACCAAATACATTCTAAATCAGAATAATAACTTACTGGATGCCTAATTATTATTACACAAAAAAATAATTAGGGCCAATACAATATACAGTTACATTTATTTTATCTTCTGATTAGAAAAACAGCCGTTCGGTAACACACACTTACTGAACATGTGCACTAATCATCTGTGTCGCCAACTGAGTCAGTATTGCCACGCATACAAAGAAATTATTTAACTGAGCCGTCTCACCCGCTGCGCCATCTCTCCCGACTTTACCCTATATTTGGCACCGCATTTGAAAAAGTAGTTGTGAGAAAACAGCGTTTGAAGTTCCAGGTAGACCGGACCTGGAAACGCTAATTGTATAAGTCAGGTATATAAACACTTGTAACTCGGTTAATTTTGCAAATTTTTGATTCAAACTTTTTTCAGTGTGTAGTATTTATTTTCTATTATTAAATAAAAACACTTTTGAAAAATCAATTTTTCGGATCAAACTAGGTGTATGTAGCACCTTAAAGAATTTCTGCACGGGATACGCCTCGACGTTATAGGATAGAGTTGGCTAAATTAGACTGGTTCACCATATTGGAATCGTTTTCGCTAAACTTCAATTTTGTACATGTCATTTTTATTCAGGCCATATATTAGAATTTAGTGGACCAACTTAGGAACTGATCTAATATATTGATGGTGTCAATACAATACCTCGTATCTCCACCATCAAGGTTTCTGTTGCCTTTGGTTGAAACATATTATAAATGAATTCAATTAACAACAGTTGTTAATTGAATCGATGTCATTGTGGCGAAATCTATCGATTCATTTGATATGTTTCAACCAAAGGCAATAGAAACCTTGATGGTGGAGATACAAGATATTGTATTGACACCATCGATATGCAGCTGTATTTATACCTTGAAACACCAATGGTTAATGTGAAAGTAAAGTATTCGTTTTCTTCGTACCCAAGAATTTTCTAATATATGGATACCGAATTTGATGGATTAAATTTTGGTTTTAAGAAAAGTATTTATCAAGATAAACCGCGAGGTTATTATTATATTATATAAAATGAGATATTCAGGATTAAAGTGGATGTTTCAATTTGACATTGATCTGCAATACTTTAATCACGCTTACTATGAACTTTTTACCACGCTGCCGTAAAACTTATTTATATATCGAAACTTAATCTCCAAGAAAGTATTATATTAATTTTTGTTAAAAGTTAATATATGCTGAGATAATTACAATTGAAGCAGATACTCAGTTCTAAGTCCATTGTATCGTTATACACTTAATTCGATTTTAATAAAATGTCACTATTACACTATTTCACTCCCCTTGCATCCTCTATAATAAACATAGTTCAACTTTCAATCATTTTTGCATCCACCACGAATTAGGTCTAGTAAGAGGGAATCTATTATTTACACGAAGGACGCGGACATAATATCTACTTATGGAGATTTTTAATGTCTTTGCCGATAGAGATTAATTCGTCATTTTTTAAATAATCTACAGTGACGTGGCTTTGCTTCAATATAAAAATGGGGTGCATATTTGATCAAGTTTTTTACTGAATCCTTTTTCCAGACGTTGATGTAGTTTTCCTCTCATTTATTTCTTTAAAATATAGCTTCCTTTTTCAGTCTGAAATATTTTCGAATACATCACGATATTTTTCCTTTTTATAAAAACGATACGAATCGTCCACAAATTCTGAAACACAGTTTCCTCATCTTGACCCGTCGCAGTTTGATGACACGAAAAACATTCGAACAGATCGGCAATCCGGATCGTTGCACGTCGAGTGAGAAACTGCATCGCCCGATATCGAACGCGCGCGCACCTGACACGATGTGGAAGAACGAACTCGCTGAATTTCCGGCAGTTAGGGAGATTTACAGGTTCCTGCCAGTCGATTAATCAGCCGCTTTTAAATTATCCGCTGTCCCGGCTGAGCGACGGTGAGAAATCGAGGGGTGCACGCCTGATACGCCGTTCGAAAATGTCGTCCCGCATTTTTCATATGCAAAGTGACGCCCTCGGAATCGGCCACCGATCGGACACCCGCATCGTCCAATAAACAAATGAATGCCTCGAATTAAAATCCCATTAAACGAAACTCCGATTTTTATTGCCTCGAATTCATTTACTTTTTAATTTTCATCATATTTTATTTTATTAAATGTCGATTGATGGACAAATTGGTCGATTGTTTTTATCCAGAAGAAACTTAATAATTATTAAGGGGAAGAGAAACAGAAGCAGGAAGAGTGCTCTTATTGGCTAGGTTAGCTAATAGTTCTTATTCTCTTTCACCCAAACACTATTCACTGCTATAGTAAAAGATGTTGGAATATGTCCTAATTCCATTATTAGACAATTGTGACTGAGAATAATAACAATATTTCAAACCTCTTTTGAAACTAGATGTTTACGTTAAACTGATATTCGCATAAAAAATAAATATAATATTTTGCAGTAATTCTTTTATGAATTACTTCAGTTTTCCTTTTTTCTTCGGGATCTTTTCTCCGATAGTGAAAATATGCAACGCCTAAACATGCCAATGGCTATTATCGCATAAGTGGGCCAATATCATGTCAGCCCTATTAATTTGTCCAGCTCCAATCTTATGTAATTTGACCATTTTTGCAAATATGATTCACTTTGGTATTGGAAAAAAGTTTTAACTAACTGCAATCAGCTATCGATCGACAGCAGTTTGTGAAATCTGTAGCGAATAGCGACGGATCTTGCAAACTGGTAACACAATCATATCACGAAGGGAGGCAAGGGGGATAAAAAAGAGCTAAAAAAACAAAAGAAATCCATCACCTATTCCAAATCCTTCATCCTCTTGTGTTCCACTGCCCCCCTCCCTCACTTCGCCATTCGTCAAGAACGGAATACTTTCTGCTCGCTCGTGCCTGACGTCGAAATGCTAATCCATTCCGACGGTAGGTACGCGGGAGTCGGTTAATTAAATTTTAAACTCCCGAGGAATATACTGGGAAAAAGGAGGAAGAAAAAAAGAAAATAGGGAGTAAAATAACGAACTGAGCCAAACTGCCGAGCAGTGCTGGCGATGGAAAAAAAGTAGTTTTAGGACTCTTCCCCTCCTGACCCCACTCCTCCCCTCGCTATCTGTTCTTCTTCCACAGAAAATGTTCTGGGACACGTCAAACGAGTTCTTCTTTCATAACTTGCATTTCCGCTCGTGCCTTTGAAAGTCCACTAAAAATAAAAATTGATTTAGTAAAGAGTCCATTGAGTGTATTCTCAAAAGTGTCGTCATCTTCTTTTCTGTTTCTTTTGTTTCTTTTTATTTTTATCAATTAGCATTAGTCGAGCGACAAAAGTCCTTATATCGATTAAATACTCTCCAATAACCACAAATTTCCTCTCGGCAATTTTGGAATATCAATTATCACTTTTAATAACAATTTCAATATGTTTTCAATTTGCGTTATCTATTGTATATAATTCTTCTTTCCCTCTCTTCGGTCGTAGGAAATCGATCAACTCTTTTAAGGATGATTTGAATTTAAGCTCAGTATCGCATCCGTGTGGTAAAATAATTACAAGTAGACACGTTTATAATATTGCATTGTACATATACATATGTATGACGGCCAATTTTAATAAAGTGATGGACTTAATTACTTCCTACTGATTTAGAAAAGAACAATAATTATTACTTCTGCTAAAAATCTCCCACACTAAACTAGAAAAAACTTATAGCAAGAAGCAAACTCGATTTGGAAGTACCATAAATCCCATCGTTCTTTATCATTTTAACATTGTGAATTATAAGAAGTTATAAGATCGACTGGAAATACATAAGTTTCTATAATATTCAATATAAAAATAGTTGGAAATGATGAAGTTTACACGCTATAGTATTTTTTAATCTTCATTATCGGTTTTTATCAGATTTTCAACACATAACCTTTTTTCTACTAGGTGGCATAACAGTCACAATTTTACAATCAAAATATGTCGAAGATGACATGTCATTATTATTCGAGAAAATGCGTATCAATTACGAAGTGTCCTTTAATTGTAGAACAAAATCTTGTATTGAGTTCTTACCGTCAAAGGTAAGGTAAGGTCACCTTATTCAGGCAGAATAAATGCACATTTTTCGAGCTCGCCAAACGTTCGTACGAAATAAGCTTGATATAATTCGAAAGAGAACAAAAAAAACAGATAAGAAAAGAGGAAGGAGAATGAGAAGCATCAAAGAAAAAGAAAGAGAAGTCCACGAAAATAACGAGGCGGGTCATATAGCAAATAAAGGCGGCGTAATCATCGCATAATAATAATCGGAGTCGAAATAATGACGAAAATGGCTTGGCGGACCGCAGGGGCATAAATAATGATGTTAATTCGGCGCACCACGGGGTGCCCCGTTAATACCACCTTCCTTCGTCCCCTTTGCCACCTCCCTGGCTAACAACCAGATCATAAATACCGCGGAGAACCGGTGTTTCGTCGGTAATTAGATACCGCCCGATGCGTTGGACTCGCATCTTTCTTATCACTCTCATCACGGCTGCGCAGCCGGGAAAAATTTCTCTTCGTTTGCGTTCCACTCGCAATGCTACGGTAACACTTATACATACTCGTATGTACTATGCAGGGTGCAAATTTGCCATAGGTCACATCTATTTATTCCCGTTATTTATCATTTGACGAAAAAAATCTTTCAAATAAAAGTTATTTCGTCGTTGATCGTGAAATACCTCTTATGTGGAAAAATAATCAAAAGACACGGTAGTGTCTCGTGATATATTCGTTCAATGTCGTCGCGGGCACCCGTGTATCTTTACAGGAAAAATGTCTGCCCCCTTCATCCCTCAATTTTTACATCGAATTTTCTCAATAAATATATGGTTATAACCAAAACTATGCTTATAGTTACACTATATAAATTGATTATTCTCTATTGATAGAGACCAGAATAAATTTTATAAGTTACATACTAACAGAGATTCATCAACGCGGAGCCATGCCCCTCGCGCCTAAGAGTCGAGAATTTTACGATTTCTCGGCCGATATCTATATGTCAAAATGTCACAAAAATTCCGGCAATATCTCCGGCGATAGTCGGCCACGATCGGAAATGTGTATACGTAGATGCGATCAAACCCACACATGCGCCATTGAATGTGTGAGACATATTCCGGCTTTCATCGTCGACTGTTCGGCGATGATCGGAAATGCGTACAATAATGCGACCACACGCATACGCCATCAAATGTATGTGAGAGAATATACATATATATATTTACTTCAAATGTGTGCCTGTATCTCCTTTCATAATTATTACTTTAAAAATATTTTTTCTTTTTCCTTGATTGGGTGCTTTCCATTTATGACACAAGTCGACACACTTCTACTAGAATCACCGACTGATTGGCAGGCTCCAGCAGAAAGAACAATGGTTTAATTTTGTGTCGACTTGTGTCGACTCGTGTCAGTTAAATGGAAAGCACCCATTAAAAAAAAAGAAGGAAATGACATGACTCTATATTATTGACTATCGGATTATTTACCGTATATCTCAGGAGAATTCGAGCAAGTGCCGATACCTATGGCCGATACCTTGAAATTTGAATTCGGCAGTGTTTGCCGACGGTCGAGTCTTTGATAGTTGGAATTGGCTACAGAATCGTAAATTTGTGAATAATGGTAAGTAATTTTTAGAACTTAAAATTTAAGTGTCACTACACAACGAGTAGGTTAGGAGATTTCCATGAAGTCTTTGACAGTCCGGTTTTTAAACATTTGGGGAATTTCATCGAAAAATGATCATTTTTTATCACTTCTACAAATTACCCACCATTTATTCACAAATTCACGATTTCGAGATTAGGCGCTTCGGTCTCCTGAATTGACAGCTATCGGGATCAAAGACTCAACCATCGGCAAACACGGCCGAAGTCAAATTTCAAGGTATTTGCCACAGGTATGACTTTGATCGGTTTGCCCGCGGACATACGGCAGTTATTTATGGTAATCCTTTCACGAACGAATTGTTCTGGGAAAAATATAAATATTATCGAAACATTAATTATAAAATCATTTCAAAATATCACGAGAATAAATCAAAAGTAACGTTGTTATAATTAATTAACTCATATCGGTATAAAATGTGAGACTTTAATTTTGTTGTAATAAAAAGCTATTTTCCTACATGTACATATTCTCCTTATGAATAAATTCCAAAAAGTAGTGAAATCTTGTTACAAAAACAGATTCTCTGTAAAAAAAAAGGCGGCATGTTCATGCACTGCCAAAAAAATTGATACGTAAAATACTCTCCAAAAAAATTAAAAATCAATTAAGATCGCCATGTTAAAGATTTATATATCAAAAATAAAAGGCATCATTTGGAAGGAAAATTATTGTAAATCATGTTACTCAAAAATTCGACGATTAAAAATGTATTTAAAAAATTTCATAAAAAAGAACTTGCCTCGTTTTTTTCCTTCAACATAAAAAATTCAAACAGAAAATTATATTCGATGTTTATGCACTTATGATTTTAAATAAATTCATACACTTATATGATACGACCAGTATATAGTGGAAAAAATATGAAAACTTAAACGCGGCAAGTTCTTTTTTATGAAATTTTTTAATACATTTTTTATCGTCGAATTTTTGAGTAACTTGGTTTACAATAATTTTCCTTTCAAATGATGCCTTTTATTTTTGATATATAAATCTTGAACATGGCGATCTTAATTGATTTCTAATTTTTTTTTTGATAATTTTACAGGAGAAAGAAGAGTTTATTTCTGTTATTTCGCTTCAAATTAGTAAAAGCTGAAAATCGGTCTAAACGTCACATATGTAGGAGGTATTTCACGATCAACGACGATTTGGTGTTGAGAGGGACGTATAATACAAGGAATGGATCATTAAGTTTCAGGACTTTTTGAATTGCATGGCAACGTCGTAATGGAGCGTAGTGCGGTTGGCAGCATTATTTAGTGTGACTTAGCCCAAGCACTGCTGTTTCTTCCGATGCTCAATTGCTTTCGTTTTCGCGAAGTTACAGCTGTTTTTGTAGAACGAATTTTTGATATCTTGCAAGATGAATTTTTTGTCACTCAGTGCCAAATTTTCCGTTTTACGGGCGTCCTCGACGCATGTGAAATGACGTTTTACGCACTAATGTGTGAATGGTTGCGCAGTGCGTGAAATAACCTGCGCAGTGCGTGAAATAACCTCACAGTGCGTGAAATAAAAGTGGCACACTCTCGAGATGATATCACTGCGATTATTACTTGAAGTTGGCAGTCAGTGTGTCCAACGTCACGCATTCGCAGCACAACTCTACGCAGCTGGCGCAAAGCCAACCTAACCTAACTTAACCTATTCACTGCCGCTGTCGCTCGGATGAGTTGTGCGGGTTCCGCTGTCGCTTATAAGCGTTCTATTTCATTTAGACTTGAACTGGGTACTGCGATTACACGTGTATGTGTAGGCTGGCACTTGAGTAAAGGTACTTTGACGTCAACGTGCACGTGGTTCGGAATTTTGATGATTTTTATATATTTTGTTAATGTTAGAATTATTAACTTGAAGTTGGCATGGGGCAAATGTATCTAAATTAGAGCGGCAGTGAATGTGTTAAAGTTATTTGTTTATTCATTTCTTTTTACTTTAAAAAATACTTTTTTGTAATATGGGGGAGGCTCGCCCCCCCCCCCCCCCCCCGTAAACCCCCCGCCAACCACCTGCCCCGAACACCCCGCCCCGAACCCTGCCAACCTCGTATTTGACACTTACAATTAGTGACAAATAATAGAATTCATCATTCGGGCGTTTGCGCCGTTTTTAACTTGTGTGGTTGCTGCACTCGCTTCGCTCGTGCGGCAAATTTCACACTCGTTAAAAACAGTGCTTCACGCCCTCATAACGAAAACAACTATAAATGAAGAGCAACGTGTTTGTGTCAAGTTTTATGTTAAACTGGGTAAAACTTTTGTGAAAATTTCAAATGTTGCAAGAGGCATTTGGGGATGAATGTTTGAGTCGGTCACGGTGTCATGAGTGGTTCAGGAGGTTCAAAGAAGGCCGGACGTCGTCAGCAGACAACCCACGTTCAGGACGGCCATCGACTTCGACTGATGACTAATATGTTGAAAGTGCGAATAGTCTCGTGCGGTCAAATCGTCGTCTAATCATTCGTGAGTAAGCTGAGGAATGCAACATTTCATTTGGTTCATGCCAAGAAATTTTAACCCAAAAACTGAACATACACCGTATGTCTGCAAAGTTTGTTCCGAGGCTGTTGACCGAGAAACAAAAACAACACAGAGTTCAGGTTTGTCAGGAACTTCTTGAAATGGCAAATGGTGATGAAAACATTTTGAAACGCATCATCACTGGGGTCGAGACGTGGATTTACGGCTACGACGTGGAAACAAAGGTTCAATCGCTCAATGAAAGTCAAGAACCTCTCCGACACCCAAAAGTCATGCTCACTATTTTTTTCGACTGGAAGGGTGTGGTATACTACGAATTCCTTCCACGAGGTGAAACAATTAATCGTTTTCGTTACCTTCAAACCCTAAGAAATTTGCGTGAGGCTGTGCGAAGGAAGAGACCGGTGATGTGCCGAAGTGGGGACTGGGTGCTGAACTATGACAATGCACCAGTTCATTTCGTGTTGCTCATTCGCAGTTTCTGCACAAAAAACGGCATGACTGTCATTCCTCAGCCCCCCTACTCATCAGACCAGGCTCCTGCGGACTTTTTCTTGTTTCCCAAACTCAAGAGGCCTTTGAAAGGGCAGAGGTTTGACACGATTGAAAACATTGAAGAAAAATCGCTAGAGGAGCTAAACAGCATTCCTGAAGAACAGTTCTCAGGGTCCTTTCCAGCAGTGGAAACGACGCTGAGAGAAGTATATACGTTGCTAAGGGGAGTACTTCGAAGGAGACAATGTTGAATGATTTATAATATTTTTAAATAAAGTTTCTAAGCATTAGTCCTGGAACTTTTTGATCACCCCTCGTACGTGCAAGTGGTTTTGGTACTACGCGTTATGTGCGAAAAATGAAGATCACTTATATTTTTTTAAAAGGAACTCGATATTTTCATTCTCATAAAATCTGTAGAGATCGTTGAGATGAATAAAAAAGGCAGAAGATGAAAGGTCCATTCATGTGATGTGTTTGTGAGGAATTGCCGCTCAAAGTACAAGAGTAAGTAAGAGTAAAAGGAAGTTAAGTTTGAATCGATACCCGCATTTCTTCGCGAGAGAGAATCGGGAGAAAGGTTTTGCGCCTCGCCGCTCAGTCAAGCCCAATATGAAACGCTCGAGTTCATTCGAAGGGGAACGGAAAAAGTATAGACAGAGTGTATTTGCTATCTTCTATAGTAATCGTTACTATTCAATTTTCTGCACGTAGTTTTCGAAATATAAAGTAGATTCATGTAGTATCTCAAGCTACAGTGGAGCACCGAGGTTTTGGACACAACATTTCGGGCTGCCCCTACTTTGTTGCCCTCTCTCCAATTACTTTATCGGTTAGGCAAGCGAGGGGAACGATAGTTAGGACGGCCCACTGTAATACACACTTCTATGTCGAAGATGTGTGCATCCGTGTATATGCTCTTACCATTCACTAGTCACGCCTGCAGGTGCAAGATCAACGTTTTGGACAGTCCTCCCGACGGTGTCCGAAACCTCGGTGCACTACTGTACTTAATAGAAAGAGCAATTCATGTTTCCTCAATGTACCTACGTGAATAATAATTATAATTTATCGCAAAAAATGTCTAGCAAATCTATATAGACATAAGTAATATTCCAAAAAGCGTTTAATTATTAACGATTTAGTGGGTCAAAATTTTATGAAACGCCCACCCTCTTAACGATTCATCTTTGTAAGGAGTACATATCTATACTGATCCAGTGACGCAGGCTGGTATCTACACGATGTCCCAAAAATGGCGGATATGGAGCACGTGGCGGTATTCTTCGTGAAAAATTAGACCTTGAATGTGCAATTTATATTGTTTTGCGACCAGCAGATTTTACGTGGGATCAAGAAGTAGTTGTACAATCGCTATGCAATATCACTGAAAAGTATCGCCAATGATCAATCAACCTTCGAGTGAGAGCGTCGCGAACAAAAGCTAGGTACAATCGACTGATCAATCATTCGAAGAATCAGGTGATATCGTTTATCTTGTAGTTAAATAACTGAGCAATCGAGGGTTCACTGATCGCTGGCGACGCTTTCCTTCGATACTGTATTGCGACTGTACAATTTCTTCTTCATCCTGCACTGAGAAAAAAACTTAGTTAAATCAATTTATTTGATTTGAATTATTCCGAGCAATTAAATATTTTCTTAATTTAAATAACAGTGTTCAATTCAATACCCGTTCATTCACAACTAATATCTATATAATATATTTAATCACTATAAGAAGATATTTAATTATTACAACTTTACATATTTAGTCCGTCATACATCGTTAGCTTACTATCAAAACCTCCTAAGTCTGGTTTTTGAGACATTGAAGTTTTTCGACTATGTATTCATATTCTTAAATGTTTCAGCTTTTTAAAATATGAATAGTCGAAAAACCTCAATTGCTCAAAAACTAGACTTAGGAGGTTTTGATAATAAGCCAACGATATGACTGTTTATCTGTGGTTGGACCAAGTAAGCATATTTTTAGTGTGACTGATGTTTACTTACATTAATTATGTTTATATTTGCTGTACACAAACGAGTGTCGAAATAAGCACGATTTCCTTAACTTAAATGAACATATTGTAGTTTCGATTAATTTTAAAGAAACTAAATCTTTCAATCAAATTTTTTCTCAGTGTGCGTAAAACCTGCTGATTACAGGAAAATTCGAATGACATATTCAAGGTTTAGATTTTCATGAAGAATACCACCACGTGCTGCATGCCCACCATTTCTAGGACATAGTGTACATATATGAGATCAAGTAAAAAGATAAATTCATCACTCACATTTCAGCGTATTCACACACCTTGTTTTTACAGATGGCGTGGTAATCGGGCTCCAGATACAGACGCACGTGATAAGTCGATACGATACTCGTTTAGGTATCTCGTGCAGTGACGTCAGTGCGAAACATGATCCGAACGTGATGTTTCGCAACCGTGCGTCCCGTGCTACGACGAACGTGCCAAACGTGGTACGAACGTGACGTCTGGCAGTGGCATTTATTTGGCGAACATAAAAGTTAATCATTTAATGTCGACGTCGAAGGTTTTTAGCGGGCGAGATAAGCGAACTACGTCTACGTTTAATCCAATATTGACATGTACCTACATATATACGATAGAAGAAACGCACGACCACGAGAAAAAGTACAGTCTACGCAATATTTATCAGTTCATTCGAGAATTACAATTTTTATCGAGACGGACTTTTTATGAATTGAGGTGACAATTTTGATTTCGGTAAATCATTAAGGCTTGGAACTTCTTCGTCCACGATTCTTCTGCTCGCAAAAACCACTTCGGGGATGATTTTTGATCGGGGATAGAAGAAGCATTGGGCTCTGGTTAAGATCTAAAATTTTTTAGAAATGCAGATAACATTGAATACATTGGCTATAATTTGAAATAACGAGTATATTCATTCTTAAAAATGATAGGTAAATGTAGAAGAAAGCATCGTTTTTTTTTTCTGAATATAATTATATGGAATGTTAGTAGATCTGCTCTAAAACAAAGGCGTGGACCGTCGAATGCGCGAACCAATAGCGAATTGTCTGATTCCCTCCTCCTATCCCTCGCTGTACCTAACGACTCACTATTGGCTCGCGCGCTCGGCGAAGTCCACGCCCAGTTTTAGTCCAAGAGCCAGAGCCAAAAAAGGTCTCTGAATTTAATAAGCCCAGTTTTTTTATAGTTTATTACAGTGGTTGTGTAGACAAACATACTGCGGTCAGTCAAGCGAAAGCTGGGGCATATGTCTCAGGGACGCTATCAAAGTTGTCGTTCCTGCCGGGGTAATAATTTGAATTTAATAAGGTTGAAAATCGGTATACAACTTGTATATTGCATATAAATAAAGGTTACGAAGTCAGTCAGCTGAATGTGGGGGCGGAGCTGGTCAGTCAGCAAAAAAAGAAATGTAAATTTCGCGCGCGCTCGGCGTTGCAGGCGATTTCAAATCAGAGTATAGGAAAGAGCGCAGGTATACTCGTAGGGGGGGTAAGAGACAATAGCTCGGGGTCTGTTCCATCGCACCGAGCGTACACATAGGTCGTAAATATCACGGACAATTCGTTAACAGCCATCTCCCGCAGTGCCCGCTTTGACCGGTACCGTCATAAAAGTGATCTGAGCCGGCTAAAGGAGAGGAGTGTCCGATGCCGCCGATGAACAATTGGGGAATTTTGATACTTAGTTTTTCCATTTCGCGTCCATGACCATTTCGCATGACCAGCGTCATCGACATCCCTCCTCTGGCCGGTCAGGGCGCGTCGCGTCACGTTAGCCCACGCTATCCCCTCAATTGGACTACGATACGAATATATAAATTATTATTTAACGAACTAGATTCAATAGGCTATTAATTAATTATAATATAATAATATTGAAAATGTATTATATACGTACAGAATAGACATTACAAATAATATTTTAATAACTCATTCATTATCAAATTCTGCCTCCGAATCATCAAATTCGTTGATTTCGCTTAAACGTCAACAACGCAACTTCTTACTTCAATAGGTGTTCAAGTCATATCGATAATAAGTACGAAATAAACTATTTTGAGCATGCACCAAATGTTTATATTGAATTGTATCTTACCTTAACTCTTGTCTATACTTTTTACTTAAAGCCGTAAACTTTCTGTAGCAAACTACATGGTAGCACTCAATTTGTCCTGGATTCGACGGCAAAGATATATTGTCATACGTTAAATTATATTTTGCACGAATTTGTAAAATTGCTTTACAATTTGTTAAAGTCTTCTCTGTAAATGATATTAATAGCTGATACTTCTTGAGGCAGAATACACAAATTTTGTTCATTTTGAAACGAAACACATGCGTCACTCACTACGGTTTAACCATTGTTCAATACAACACAAATTGAGTGACACTTGATGGTTGATAGTACATTGAAGGACACGCTTTTAGCCCCGATTTATATATTCGCATCGTAGCCCAATGAAAGGGATAGCGTGGGCTAACGTGACGCGACGCGACGCACCCTGATCGGCCAGGGGAAGGATGTCGATGACGCTGGCGAAATGGAAAAACTAAGTATCAAAATTTCCCAATTGTTCATCGGCGGCATCGGACACTCCTCTCCTTTAGCCAGCTCGGATCACTTTTATGACGGTACCGGTCAAAGCGGGCACTGCGGGAGATGGCTGTTAACGAATTGTCCGTGATATTTACGTCCTATGTGTACGCTCGGTGCGACGGAACAGACCCCGAGCTATTGTCTCTTACCCCCCCTACGAGTATATCTGCGCTCTTTCCTATACTCTGATTTGAAATCGCCTGCAACGCCGAGCGCGCGCGAAATTTACATTTCTTTTTTTGCTGACTGACCAGCTCCGCCCCCACATTCAGCTGACTGACTTCGTAACCTTTATTTATATGCAATATACAAGTTGTATACCGATTTTCAACCTTATTAAATTCAAATTATTACCCCGGCAGGAACGACAACTTTGATAGCGTCCCTGAGACATATGCCCCAGCTTTCGCTTGACTGACCGCAGTATGTTTGTCTACACAACCACTGTAATAAACTATAAAAAAACTGGGCTTATTAAATTCAGAGACCTTTTTTGGCTCTGGCTCTCCGACTATTTCGAAGTCGATCCGCGAACAGCGAGTACAGTGCTCGAAAACATAAATATTTTCTCGTTCCATCACTTTACTTTATCTTATATAATTCATACATTATAACCAGGAAATACAAAAGGTGATGCATGCATCTCTCGAAAGATTTAAACGCCTCAGCGCGATGGCTTTTACCAATCGAATACACTGTGAAAAGATTCTGTAGCAAACTTCATGTTGCTTTAATGAAATTTTTATCATACAAGTTTATCCAAATTACTATACGCGACTGAAACAATTAAATTTACTACAGATCTGATTTAAGTTCATCACAAAACTACTTTAAATGTACCAAAAAGGCATTTTTCGGATGAAAACTGTAAAACTCGAAACTCTTTCTAAAAATTACAAATAATTCATAGTGATTCACATTATTGCGCTTGACTTTCAACTTTATAATCCCTTTCTATAGAAAATGTATAGCAAATTTACAAATCCTTTTAACAGTGTATCTTCACGCCATTTACAATCACGCCAAACGTCGTCAGGATCGAAATGCGACACTATTCCCCCGTTAGGGGAATAGCCGTACATGCGATGCACCTCCGCCTATAACGCGAGCGCGTGAACCGTAACCGATGCAGTTTCGTTGGATGAATGCAATGTGCAAGCGGCCCGGTGACAGATACCTACGTGCCGAACGCGCGTGCGTGATGTGCGCACGCGAGTTCTCATTAATCAAACTGGTAATCCGTGCATTGATCAGGTCCACAATTCAGCCACTATTACACGCCTCGTGAGAATTGCCCCTCGTGAATACAAGCGTCATAAACATATTAGTTAGAGGATGGTGTCCAGTCCGCTCACAGTGACATTCACTTCGACCACGATCATCTCGGTGAAGCTTCCTTATTGTGAGCATTGCACGCATAATTTTCAGAAAAACGTCGTGATAATTCAGAACGAAGTTTACTAAGTTACATAATAATTATAGTCGAAGTGGCATTTGAAATTTTATTTGTAATAAGTAGAAAACGAGTTCTTATTTACGCGACACCATTAGCCCAATAATCCTTTAACACCATTCGTTTTCCAACGAATTTCTATAAAGCGCTACTGCACTGAGGAAAAAAATCCTTCAATTTAACTAAATTTTGAGGTTACTGGCGGCCAGCTAAAGATATAGTTATTTGAACAAATATTTAATTGAAGTGGCTAATTATATGTATTTAGTTACTTTAACTATACATTTGTTGAGATAACTATATATTTAGCTGGCCGTCCGTAGCCTCAAAATTTAGTTAAATCAAATGATTTCTTTCTCATCATGGGAATTTATTTACCAGTGAAAATTTATGTGCCAAGGAAGCATACATTTTTTCATGAAAATTAATCTGTAAAGAAAGGCGGCATGTTCATTCAGTGCCAAAAAAATTGATACGTAAAATACTCTCCAAAAAAGATTAGAAATCAATTAAGATCGTCATGTTCAAGATTTATATATAAAAAATAAAAGGCATCATTTGAAAGGAAAATTATTGTAAATCAAGTTACTAAATTTGGCGACAAAAAATTTATAAACAAATTTTCATAAAAAAGAACTTGCCGCGTTTAAGTTTTCCACTATATACCTACTGATATCATATAAGAGTGTATGAATTTATTTAAAATCATAAGTGCATAAACATCGAATATAATTTTCTGTCTGAATTTTTTATTTTCAAGGAAAAAAATGCGGCAAGTTCTTTTTTATGAAAATTTGTTACGTACGTCGACGTCGCTACTTGGACACGCATTAATTCCGGACGGCACGCTTGCGAAGTAACGAAGAGGCGAGGGAATATATTTATTCAGTCGGTGCACGATTTAGCGCGCGTGAAGGACATGACGTAACCTGAGGATTTCGGGGCGAGCGATATCTCGTCGACGCGTCTTTATTGGACGACGGCGACGCGGCCACACTGGCTGACGGGGGAGCTGGAAGAGCGCGGAGGAAACGTCTGGCCCGCAATGGGAAGAGGGATGAAGGGATTACTCGGACGCGTTAAGCCTTGAGGATCTTCCTCTCGCGCGTCTGCTTGCAAACGTCCGTCCACCTGTCCCTCCGGCTCTGACGACGGACTGATGGAAAATGAGAATTGCGCGCGCCTTAGCTGCACGGGGACGTTCGACGATCTTCCTTGCGGCGATCCCTCTCGTACGTCCACCGCGATAAATCTTGAACGTTCGATTATGGTTTTCTGCGCAGGGATGTCGGACGTGTCTGCTTTAGCAAGGCTACTGCTGAGCTGAAGTGTTATTTAGTTTTTAAATTAGACTTTTTTTAATTAATATTTTCTGGAAAATTTATTGAAGTTATATTTAAGTTATTTAGGGTGTTTTTTTCAATTCCTTTGAATCAAAATTTTTTTAGAAAATATTTATCAAATTGAATTCATTTTTTGTTAGTTTATATTTTCCAGAAAATTTATCGGGGTTATATTTATTTTATTTTAGGTGTTTTGATTCAGTTTCTTCGAATTAATATTTTCCGAACAAAATATTTATTAAATTGAATTCATTTTTTTTACGAAATATTGTCTAAAAATATTTATTATTTCATATATTTTTTTCATTTGAGGTGTTTTTATTCATGAATGATATTATTCTTTCGAGGTGTCCTTCTTTTTTTCTTTGGGGGTATTTTTGGAGAGATGAAGAAAGAAGTGAAAAAACGCTTAAAGAATAAGTAGGCCAATATGACGCAAAATAGTTGATGAATCTTAAAACTAAACAGGGGCTCATCTAAGAAACATAAATCTAGGAAGACGAAGACGGCAAGTGTATTATATGATACGAAATTTCGAATCGGGAGAGCGGGAAAATTTCAGTGGGTAGGAGTAAACCAGACAAATATCCGGAGGGTGCCGAGGGACGGTCGGGGAGTAAATCGGGTTGAAATCAAGTGGCGGTAAATGCCTCGAGCACGCGGGCCGGGGAGCCGAGCGAGTCGCGGGGACTCGCTCGAATACGTCTCGAGGAAAAGGAGACGCAGGCTGTACATATAGGAAGGAGCTCGAAGTGAATTGAAATCTTTTTCTCTCGCTTTTCCAGCTTCGGCGTCTCCGATCATATTTGCATTTTTGTCGTGAAATTCACCCCGGGGGGCTTCTTTATACTCGCTCACGTCTCATCCACAAAGTTCGCACCGTCCAGCTTTGATCCCCTGAATATTAATTTTTTTCGTGAATACTAGAGAATTTCCTACTTCTCTTGCCGCGCGTATATTTCAAATGTCATAAGTATTCGAAAATATTTAGATCTTTCTTGGTATCGGAATACTCAAATAGTATATGTGTATAAATCAACATAGTTAGAATTTCTATAATGATTATTTTATTTTTTACTACGCTCTCTGAATTTTTGTGCCAACATAAAATAATATATGTATATAATAATAATATATATAATATTGAAGTGAAACTTCTATAGGCGCCTTGGGCGTGAATCGGTTTTGCCGGAGTCAGGTATGTGACAAAAATCCGACACCATGAGTCATCACTGTGCCTCATGGGTCGAGCGTTTGGGGAGGGAAGGGAGGAATGTAGGATCGGTAACATCGCGGTTAATATTACCGGCGGACGTTAGCCTAGTAAGTTATAGATGACCTCACTGGCCCCCCGAATAAATTTGGCGCTTGCGTATACCTACAGCTGACTGGGGACCAGTATGGCGTCTTCATTCGTGTGCGCGCTGTAAGTGATATTCATTTGTTTTGTTTTGTTCTATTTTTGAGTGAAATTTAATTGAATTAATTTATAATGGCGAAATAAAATGCGCAGAAATGTAAGGAATATCGTGAGAGACAATGTAAGAAGGATGACAGTAGTGTAAAAAAAAAAGAGAAAAAGTCTGGGGCCCAACGCCAGAGAGGAGAGTAGGTTACGAAAACAACTGAGAAACACAGTGAATCAAATTTCCGACGATCAGTTATTAACCAGTGAACCTGAAAATCATAATGTGCAAAACGAAAATGACATTTTAGCTCCTAACAATTCATCTTCGGTTCTACCCGCTTTTGTTGACAATGATATCCGCGACGACCCAGGACCATCCAATTTACGACGCAATAAATCAGGACCACGTGAACATAATTTATGTCAGGACTTGCCATATAGTCATTATAACCGAAATAAAATCGCTCATAGGGAATTCAATAAAAAGTTCATATAAATAATTATTTCGGTCATACGTGCTCTATTTGTGATAGGTTATGGTTTCAAGACGCTTTAAAAATTTCCGTTCGTGAACAAGAGGATATTTTGAACGTAATTCTCCCTCGGATTGATGAGGAAATCATTCAAATCTGCTGCACCTATCGTCAAGCACTCAAAAAGAATACTATCCCTGCAATGGCCACTTACAACGGTTTCAAATATCTACTGATACCCGACCATTTACCTCCACTAGATTTGGTATCAGAGCGACTTATATTTCCACGAATCCCCTTTATGCAAATTCGTCGATTGAGACATGTAACATGGTCAATATGGAATTTACGGACAGGTCATTAACGTACCAGTATCTGTGGATACAATGGTTCATCAACTACCCTCAGGCGTTTGTGCATCAAAACTACATAAGATGTCGGTAGTTGATACTGGAGGATTACCGTATGAAATCACATTGTAAAGAGTACACACAACAAATATATATAAAACTTCGTTGGTAACCTCAAAAAAAAACAAAAACGTGTACAGGGTACACGCAACAGAAGTGAAACTTCATGCGTAAATCCACGAAATACTAATATTGAAAAACAAAATTAGAAAAATAAAGGTAAGGTGAAAAAAACAGAATAAAATTTAATCATGCAGTCAAGAAGGTGACGAGAAGTTTTGCGTATAATCATCAATAAATAAACAGACGCAAAACTTCTCATCACCTTCTTGACTGCATGATTACATTTTATTCTGTTTTTTTTTCACCTTACCTTTATTTCTCTAATTTTGTTTTTCAATATTAGTATTTCGTGGATTTACGCATGAAGTTTCACTTCTGCTGCGTGTACCCTGTACACGTTTTTGTTTTATAATATATAATGTATAAGATTCGAGAAATCATTAAATGAAATAATTAGGTCGCCCTCTCTTGGCAAAATACTAAAAAGTTGAGAATAAAATTTACCAATGGAAATGATTAATGCGGAAAAAGCATATGACGGCATGATGGTAAATTTTTATACAATAATTTTCTATGCCGAAAGTTTTCCGGTGGTAAACAATGATACACTAAAGTTGACTTGGTGATGTAGATATCAAATATTCAAAATTAAAATGAATTTCATTCCATATGAAACGTTGCCGTTACGACATCTAATAGAGATTTTACCGGCAATAAATTGATTACTGTCGAAATCTGCTAATGTACGTATTATACGATAGTTACATTTTCAGTAGGTAATTTAGGTTAAGTAATGGCTTAATATTTGCAATAATTGGTGTCATTTTTATTACAATTTTGTACAAAAGTGGCCCGTGCTTTTCCTGCATACAAATTACCATATTTATCGACATAAAATATAATCAGCTTTGCAAAATACTAATACCTACCGAAAATACGCGAGTTAATATAAATCTCGTTCGATGTGGAATATGGCCACCGCCACATACAATAAACAGTTCCAACCGTCAGTAAATTAATTACAGTTCAATTCCGCTAATGTCTCGGTGATTAATTAGGGTTAATTAATATGTTAAAACTGCATTGGCACCGAGATGCATTCGTTTTAATTATGATGATAGCGGCATAAAAGACTGGGAGATTCGATTCCAAAATCCAGGCTCCTGAATTCGCCGCGAGATGGCGCGTGCTCTGCTCGCACCATTTTAAGTTATTTGAAAGTGATGATTCGATGGAAGGGAGGACTTCGCGAAGAAAGAGCGAGGGTCACGTGGGCGCGTCAACGCCAAAGGGTGAGCTATAATGGAATAATTTAAAGAGCGCACGGTGCGTATATAAGGAAGGTTGAGGGAAAGGATGCTGGCGGTAGCACAATAGATGAACGATCCCCATTGTGTCTACTCGTCGACCTACCCCGGGCGTAGGACATGCGACTGATTTTTCACTTCTGAATAAAATTATGATAATGGGCCTCCGACCGCTTTTATACTCGCCCCATCAGCGAGAGCTTTTGTTTCAAACGCTTTTTTTTTCTGTACGCGTTTTCTTTCTCATTGAAATATATGATAAAGACCCGTGCGCGTTAGCGTTAAAATGAGAGAGTGATAGTGAAAGGGAGAGAAAGCGAATTTTAGTCTAATTCTGAGTAGCGAGTATTTTATACGGTGAGTCAATTAAAAGAAATTGGTAATAAAAATAGAATGAGAGTGTGAGAAAAAAAGTGAGTGAGTGTGAGTGTGGGGCCCCAATTGGGGCCCAATTGGGCTGCCCAATTACTAGTTGGGCGCCAATTGGGCAGCCCAATCAGTGCCCAATTGGGCTTTCGTTGGGCTTGTAACGCTCCGCCCAACCTATACCCAGTTTTGGCCGCCCAATTGGGCCCCAATTGGGCAACCTTATTTATGCCCAATCAATCTGAAATGTTACTTTTAATGCATAATAAGATTAATAATGAATAATAAGATTAATAATAATTAATAAGATTTTATATTTTCTCATTAAATGTACAAAAGTAAAATATAAACGTATTCAAGCGGAACAATGATTGATACAAATCATACGCGCGGGTTTCCTTAGTTTTTCATAGTTTCCTTAGTTATTCCATTGCATCTCCTATTTTTCTGCCACGGCTTGTTGGAGAAGAAAAACCATTGACTCGTCCCGTGCTCGCATGACGCTGAAAACAAAAAATAGAATATCCACAAAGATATATGTCCTTCATAGGCAATCAAAGTGAGGTTAGAATAGTCAGAAAGAAAGTAACTTATCTGATGGCAATTCTTCTGAGATGCTGCCGTCTCCTTTCCTGCTCTTTATGTACAGGCATCCAAAGAAAAGTAGCACTGCATCCGTTCACTATCACGATTCACGATTATTAAAAAAAAATACAAACGATTAGCAAACTACACGGAGCATCTGTCACATTCACCACTATTCGCCAGGGCCGTCCCGAAAAAAGGGGACGTTTTCAGCCTCTCTCCAGGGCCGTACTCTTTTCCCGGGACGGCCCTTGCGAATTTCTAAACACAAAAATAGCCGTAGCGCCTAAACTAAAATAGCTAGAAAAAAAGTCATAAAGCAAAGATTAGAATGTTATTATCCAGAACTTTTATTAAGGTCATTTTGTCGAAAAAAAATAATAATAATAAAATAATAAAAAAGGCTTTTCACACTAAAAAATCACACTACCCTCGTCGATTTATTTGCGGCATAAGTAAAAATGGATAAGTGCCTTGGACTAAGTGATTAGGTACCAACTAAACGCTAATACTATATCGTATTACCTGACCCAAATTTCAGTCACTAAAAGTTCGGAATAGATTTCAATTTTATTTATTCTGTAATAGAAATGGCCAATTTATCATTATATGTATCTTACTCCACTCGATTTGAAAAATGCTGTAAAGATTATTAAAAACGCAATTATCAAAGAATGAAATATATTATATATTTATTACCAATGTGTCATCATAATAAAGTTAGTAAAGTTTTTGAGGCGATGCTATCAACATTAAAACATAAAAATTATACAATATTTCTTGCTAGGGTAGTGATTAGGTACCTTAGTTGGGGACTGATTGGGCTGCCCAACGTAGCCCCAACTAAACGCTAATACTACATCGTATCACCTGACCCAAATTCCAGTCACTAAAAGTTCGGAATAAGTTCTAAATGTCCAGATTTATTTTTACTTCCGGTACATAAATAAAACAAACACAATTGTATCTATTCGATTTATTATATTTTATTCAAATTGGGCCGCCCAATTGGGGCCTAATTGGCGCCCAATTACTGATTGGGCCAACTTGGGCAGATTTCCACACGGGAATCTCCTTCTTTCAAATTTAATAGAAAACACTGTTCAAAATTAGTAAACCATAGTAAATACTAATTTATTACGCACGCTCTAAATTTTACTTTGAATTAATAGCATCAAAGATCTACTCGTTATTGATGTAATAGAAGAATCTTCCCCAAAATAAAAAATAATATCACGTATAATAATGTTAAATTCAATTACTGTATCAGTGTAAATCAGTGTTAATTTTAATAAACGAACGCATGCGTTTTATGTTTATTATTATATTAGTTTCTAATTACATGGACAAACGTTAATATGGATATTTTTATTTCCTGGAAAATGATAGTAAAGTATTGCTGAACATGAAAAAAATGTACCCTTATTCAACAGGGCGTAAGAGGTGAATAAGTTCGAAGAAGTTGAGCGCACGACTTCAGATTAATCGCTAGTGGCCCTGTTATATAGTTCCGCTCTACTTCCGTTCTCCCTGCTCCTCCTTCTTCACCAATTTTACCCTTTCCCACCTCCATCCGCCGTTTCGATATCGATTATTTGCCACCGACCGCACCGGATTATATCCCGTTAGGAGATGCTGGAGGGCTCCGGGACTCCTAGACGGTAATTACCTCGGTAATTGACCGGTCTTAATTATCGCAAAATTTTATTACAAACGGGAAATATAGTTTTAATAAGCTGCCGTGGCAACGGATTATGGATCCCCCGTACTGAATATCCCTCCTCCTCCCACTCTCTTTCCCTCTTGCTTTCCTTCTCTCTCGCCAATCTCTTCCCCTCTCCCCATTCTCACGGGTTTTCTCTATATCTGCGAGAGGCACGAGAAAAGTACTTCGAGGATAGTGGAGAGGAAATGATTGGATGCAATTAAATATGCAAAACTCTCGCATCCCGTCGAGTAAATTATTATCGCACACTGGTGGGCATTGCTAATGCCTCTAGGTAATATTATAAAGAAGAATAAATGCACACGAGTGCATTATTATGATTAGGATGGACAGGGATGATTTTAATATAGGAGATGAATCGTTTTCAATCGCGATTATTTTTCTTCCCATCAACTTTAGGCTGTAATTGATACAAAACTTTATTGTAGTCGGAGATTCGCCCTACAAGAAATATTATACTAATTTTAATGAAAAGTTTATAAAAAGGGGGATAATCGCGGTCGAATATTTGTATCCTATTTCTGGCTCTAGCACATTCTTCAACCGGAATTAATTCACTTTCTGACATTTTCACTGATCTCCATATAAATATGACTTTCTTGTAGTACACTGTAAACAATTTTTTCGGGATTTATCCCGAAAATAGTCGGAAAGCTTAAAATCCGAAATAATCGGGAATTTTCCCAACTAGGTATTATAAAAACTAATATTTTTTACCATTAAAAATTGATCATATTGCGGAATTCTGTTCGATCAAGAGTAACTTGAGAATTCACAAATAGGGCTTAGAGAAGAGCAAAGCGATCATAAATAATATTCTGCCCATATCCCTCTAAGTTCATAATAGTAAAAATAACTTATTTTAGCAGTAGATTTTAAGTTTTACACGCGTATTAAGAGTAAATTCAACTATTTGAAATTAGTAAAATAATTTACCATTGAATAGCGAAAATTAATATATTGTGGCCGAATATTGCTACCTATAATCTTTATTACTGTTCACGTCATATTTTGTCCTATATAAATTCAACGAATCGGTGAAAAATTATAATTTTATCCTATAGAATTAAATTCCCGAAAGACTTCAGCAATTGCAGAATTATTTACATTTTTAGTAATATTCCAAAACATAGTGGTTCTTTCCCCAAGAAAAGCAGGATTTTTTCCGATATGTTAGTGAAAATTCCCAAAAGTGTTTGGTAATTTCAGAATTGCCTACACTTTCGATAATATCTTCGAGTAGTACAGTACTTTTCCCTAAAAAGTAAGGAATTTTACCAAAATATTAGGAAAAAAATGTTTTCCCACTTTAGTTCAGAAAAATTTCGTGCAAAAAGTTCGGGAAAATTCGTTAAATTTTGTATAGTGTATGAAAGGAGATCATTAAACAAATATTACATCAATTCCGTCTCAGAGTCCACCGACAAAAAGATAATCGCAATCGAACAACACCACCCTGTCTTGCGTTCTAACTTCCGAAACAAACACAATCGAATCGTCCTATCATCTGGATTCCGATAAGTGGCTCTCCAGGGGTTGGCACAGTAAGCGAAGAGTCACCAATTAGATACTCGTACAGTTTGCGACCCCCGGCGTGATTCGGCACGCGTGGCGCGCGCGCTACAGGAGTTCCAAATCGCCGGCAATTATTTGCTCTCGAACAACATCGTCAACAACGACTGCTACGATGAGACGCATACGCGCGTAGAGAAATAAATGCAGGGGTGCTTATCTCGCGCGTCATCGAGCACCGCTGGGTAGGCGGCGCTAACCGACGTTCGACTAATGAATGGACGCACGTTATTATTTTCAACGTAGTCGCGCTAGTGCGGTAGGTTGTCGCATTAATTAAACTCTGATCCACGACGGATAAAGAGGGAAGGCTCTTCGGCGCCCCGTTATTATTTCGTAACGGGAGCAGGGGGCGGACTTAACGTGGAAAATCTGCTCGGCACTTCCGGTTATAAGCGGCGTGTTATATCTCGGGAAATCGCCCATCCCATCTCTCTCAGCCCATCGCGCACCCGACCTTTTTTCATCCCCTTCCATCTCGACTTCTTCCTGGAACGGAGCACCCGGGTTTTAAGTTGGAATTCCAATTAGACTCCTCCGGTGGATAATGGCTACGATAGTTGGCTGTTAGCCGGCCGGCGATTAATTGAAAGGTAAACTTACCAGTTGGTTATATATGCCGCTGCTGCGGGACTTTCGAAGGGTCTTTGAGACCGGAGGATGAGGGAAGGGGGTGAGTCGTCAGACTGCGTCGTAGACGTTAGGAAAGATATCTGATCGACTCGAGTATGCGTATAAGTACATGCTTGGAAATTTTGTATTAAATTTAATGTATTTTAAATGTTCCAAGTAGTTCACATAAATTTTTGTGTTAGTTTAACAAAAGCTCCTAAGTTAACCCTGTATCGGTTTCTGTAACCATATGCAGGTTTCGTTTCTTTAGACACAAATATTCATAAAATTCACGACACACATAATTGTAGTTTTCTTTAATGCATAACTTGCAATTGTTACTTGGCCGATTTGTCACACTAAACTTCCAAAAAATATTGTTTCTATGGTATTGCTAAACTTTGCCCGGACTGATGCGGGGTTAAAAAGTAACTCAAGAATTATGTCAAATATGAAATATAAATAGAATGGTTTTTTGTGTTAAAGCCACATTTGATTTGTGTCATTTTAACTGATTGTTTTTATATCTTCTGATTTAAAGAAATATTCAAAATTAACATAACATGAGTTAGTGTAGCTGTTTTTCTGTATGACATAGTTTCCGCTGATATTCAACTCAAATTTTTCATCTTCGCAGCAAAAATGATGATTGATATTTTTAGGAACAACACACTTCTTTACAAATTAACACTCAGATAATATAATCGCAAAAACAATGCACGATATTCTAGTTTCTTGCTTTTTTACACATAAATTCTTACATTTATAATATGTTAAAACGAATCGACATATAGAGGAAAGTCGCCTAATATGGGGATGTTTTTTACTTACTTAAATGAATATATGTTAAAATACTTGAAAATCAATGAGCGTGAGTTTGTACAATCTCTTACTCGTGTAGATTTATAATACAAACAAATATTGTCAGAATTATGCTGCGTGCGTAAGGCGAAGGGCTAACTTTTGTTCCTTGAGGAGACTGATTGTGAGTAAAAAACGGCCCGAAATACATATGCCGCTTTGACTGGACGCTATTCGTACTATTTTTCGACATGGACAAGATAACGCCGAATGATATGTTATAATTATAAGTGCCGATGCGAGGTCGAAGCTCAAGCTCTGTCCAACTTTTACGAGGCCGAAGCTGAGGTGTGTTTTGATATTTGATATTTATTTAATAAAAGTTAATCGGCTATATACAAAAATTTACTATAAAATTGTGTAAAAAACTCTCCCGACAGTAGCTCATACATCCAATGATCTAACCAACTTTTTGATTCCCTCATTTTAACCGGACGTTCTTAATGCTTCGCGTGCGTAATTCTCGGGGTTGGCACGGGAAGCACGCAGGGAGGAGCCCCTATAGTATATGTATGATATATTGATATACGATTGAGCATATAATAAATGTTATTTGAATGAAATACATCAATATCAACTTAATGTCTTTGTTACATCACTCAATTAAAATCGATATTGTAACAAATTTAATTATTTATGAAAACTTTTATTTACTTCAAACGATTCGAAATTGAATTTTTTCAAATTAATCCATTTTTTTCTATGCAATAGCTTTCTCGAAACTTCATGATCGCGTGAATGAAGATCGACACTGTACATTTTCAAAGTCGAAAACTGATCCAAATGTAAGGAAGACAGGAGACAGGTGTAAAAGTAGAAAAGGACGATCTGTTGAAAGACTTGGCAGATCCGCGCTGCAGCGCTGCACTTACCTGAAAATAGAAAACAAGGAGCAGTTATAGAAAGTTACTACATGGAAGTGATGTGAATAATTGAGTAACGAAGTAGGTGCGCTGTATCTGTTAGGTCTACATATAGATAGACGGAAGCCTGACGGCTTTCTGTCGCATGAATTTACTATCGTTCAATTCCATATAGGTACACCGTATTCTCGTGTATAGGTCAGGGAGACAGGGTCATCTATAGTAAAAGCAGAATAGTTGCCCCCCGGTTGAAAACTAAGTTCAAAATCGATTATCTGGAAATCAGCTGTAGAATCGAAGAGAAGTTTCAATAGAAAATATTCACCTATATTTTTACTATAAAAAAGCTGCTGTATATTTTTTTTTATATTTCCACTGTGTTTCAAGATAATCGTATTCAAAGTTAAACAGGAACTGGAGCGTTTATCCTACTTTTACCCTGTGCACAATCTTACTTGCCATTACACCTAGTTAATATAATTATTATACGAAGGATAATATAGTAAACCGGGGGAATATGGCGGTATAAATTTCAAAGGCTCACATTCTAATAAGCAACCGTTCCAGCCGCAATATGAAGGTGGCATCTTAGAGAGAGCGTACATATATGGGTATTTTACGTTAAATGTGCTCGTTGCCATATTCCCAGTGACAAAGACGTTAGTTACAAGTAGAAATATCGAATGATACGCTATGGCCATATTACCCGTACCCATGGGTAATATGGCAACATGCTATTTCCGTAAAAATTAAATTATTTAAGAGATTGAAAACATAAAGCTCTTATGTTTTTTCGAATATAAGTTCGAGGCATCTCAAACAAATGCAAAAATGGGTAATACACCGCTGCCTTGAGGTAATATATCGCACTCAAAAATCCTAAGGCATATTACCCCACAATAAACCTTATCAAAATGAAAATCAAAACACTTCTTTAAGATACGTATAACTGAATGTTTCGCCACAAAGAAGTAAGGTTACGAATCATACTTTGGCATACTCCTATTAAAATTGATCAAATCTACTTGAAACTTCCTTCACCATTATAGAGTAACTCAACATGAGAAAATTTTTCAACGGTATTTACCCTTACACTGACATTATTCACTCAAAAAAAAAACTGCTAAATTTGATTTGTAAATAATTCACGTGTGGTTACTGTCCCACACTAACATATTAATAGGACCATTGATGCCAATTGTTGGCTTTGAAAGAAACTATCGAACTGTGCCATATTACTCGATGTGCCATATTCCCCCGGTTTACACTAATAATAACAATAATAATAACGATGAGGATGATGCATTAGTAAGGAAAAGAGAAAAGGGTGGCCCACGGAGGCCTGGCTCGCATACCCGCGCGCGTGATGTTAGCAAGTATACGAGACAATTAATAACGTCGGCCCTCCCCAACGTGGTGCTGCGCTCGACGTGTGAGCTACTTCTTGCGATGCGCAAGACCGGCGCGCGCGTCCGTCAAACTCACGAGAAGACTCGCAGGTTTCCCTCCTCACCCCACAATGCCCTCCTGGGTAGAGAATCAGAAACTTGAAAATTAAGTCGCACGTGAAGAGGGAGGGAGGGGGGGGGGGTGAACAGGGCGCCACGTACCCCTATAAATGTCTAATTGAACTGAGAACCATTAGACGAGCTTACGAAATTTTGGACTTTTTCAGTTCCAAAAGTTGCAGGAGATGAATTTGACACATTTCTAACACGGAAAACGAATCTGGTTACAAAACGTTCCCAGCACGCCAGATCTTCAAGCAAATTCACGAAATTGATCAAAGCAGCCTTTTTTGGATCATTTAAGTTGGAATTACTCGAAAATTTGTCGTGCTGAGAATTTTCTCAAGTCGAATTCATTTTCGGCGTCAAGCAAGAATCCATCAGTTTCGCTTCTCGTGATTTTTGTAACTGACTCTCGCACCGAGTACCGCGCCTGTAAGGCGAAGAGCGAGAGACCGAAAGTCGATAATGAGTGATATAATATCGCTGAATTCTCAGTTTCACCCTTTCGTCGGGGGATAATCAGTGTTAATTGGGTCGAGGAGGGAAAGGGCCCAGGCCACGGAGATTCGCATCGCTATTAACGACGTAACGAGGTTTCCAGTTCACTTTTCACCATCCGCCCCTCGCCACTCCCGCCTCTTGTCGACTCGATTTTTTCTCTCCTCTTCGCCCTATCGGCACTACTTACTGTGGCAAAGGGAATAGAAATAGGGGGTGCAGATGAGAGAGAAAGATGTGTGGAACCGAGGGTTGCGGTGCACTCGTTAATTACTGGAGTTTTAATGAGCAGAATTGCAAGTCCCCTTCCACCGTGACCTGCTGATGCGATACTACCGTCTTTATTTACGCGATCGACCGATGTAGGGGAGAGTTGGCTATATTGTACTATCGTCTTAATCGTACCACCGTTAATATTTCATGAAACAGGGATAGTAGAGCACACTGCTTTACACTGACAGAAATAATTGCTAGTGTCAAAAAAAAAAGTATTGAACCAAGAACATAATATGATTATAAAATTTGTTAAAAGTACAGGTTCTTGATCGAAGAATACATATTCTTGACTTCAGATTACCTTCGCTGTGGCAAGAAATTCTTCCCGTGCGAGAAAAACAATTACACGAGACTGTTAAACATTTTCTTGCACTAAGAATACCATGGCTTGACCCTGGATTTATATTTTTGATCGAAGAAAAAATGTTGGCACCCCAACAATTATTTTGTCATAGCAGGGAAAATCAACACTGGTACCACCATATGAATCGTATCACCATTGATTTTCAATATAACTAACCATTCTCCTCTGTGTTTTCGACAATTCCTTATTTTATTTTGACGTTTTTATTAATAACAATACCGACAAATACTCAATAAACATATCAGACATTTCCGTCGACGATTCTTCGCACCCACATAATTATATGTTTCCATTTAAACTCTCGTTTTCTTTTTAACTAGATCGACGAAATCATTTTTTTTTTAATTAATAATGAAAGTATTCGGTATATGTAAAAATAAAATACATTTGAGAAAAATATAAAATGATGAAAATAAAGATATATGAGTATTATTGAGTACCTTTAATGCATATATAAATAATGTGATATATTCGATATATTTGTCGGCGGAAATTGTTTCATGTCTGAATAACTTTCGTCGTGGCGCGACGATTATAAAGCGACGTTCACGGCTACGATAAGAGGCACGCTCTCTACGATTGAACTTACTATCCTGCGGCCATCGAGCGTTATCTGACGGAATACCCGCGCAATCTATTTTTAGTAGTTAATAGAGTTTCCGTAGCGCGCGGCCACGGTAAATGTGTTTCAGCCAATCAACGCTCGACCCCGTTTTCACATTTCTTTTCGATTAAATCGGGGGGACCGCGAGCTCCAGGGGTAGCGTATATCGACGATGCGGTGGACACGTAGCCGGTCAGGCAATACGTCCCCGTACGCCAGTACGGCCGCACCGTTCGACGTTACAATCTCCATCCCGGCGGTGTATTAAAGCGACGGTGCGAAATTAATCGAGATCTGTGATCCCACCGAAGCGGCAACGCAAATTGGAAACTACCCCTCAGAACTAGTTCCGCATAATTCCGATAGGAAAACAAACCCGGCGATACGAGTCTCCGTTCTCCGTTCAACCGCTTCGACTCGATTTTCCACGTGCGGATACAGTGAAGTATCGACTTTTTCCCGTTCGGTGCTTCCCGCGTGTGCTTCCCGCGGCGCAGCGCACGTGGCGAGAGTGGAGGACCACGGCCCATATAGCGCCGAGATGCTGGAACGGGGGCGCGTGGCGTTATCTTTCTGCGTAGTCCCGAGCGCGAGAGAAAATCGAGGCTCTCTCTCTCTCTCTCTCTCTCTCTCTCTCTCTCTCTCTCTCTCTCTCTCTCTCTCTCTCTCTCTCTCTCTCTCTGGTGTTTATTATTTAACCCCTTTGTGCCTGAATTTTCATTTACGTCAACGCAAACGTGATATATCAGGCATAAAGGGGTTAATTACACTGGTCAACAGTGATTTTGTAACACGAACCAGACCAGGTGATTCTTATAGATTTATGTGCGCTAAAAACGAATCTGACTCTCAAATTTGCGTATCACACGTCAGGATTTTGAAATACTTGAGGTTAAATATACGAAAACGGGCGATTTTTGCCATATTCACGAGTCTATTACAATGAAACTAAAAAATGTTTCTGAATTGTACTTACAGCATTTGAAAGTGTCGTTTTTGAACTTTTCAATGCATTACTTGATTGTTCCTAAACGATTTTACAAAGCCAAATTTCAGTACGACAAGTCGATCATGTAGGTCCACCGCACCACGCGCCTGATACATTTAAAGTAAACGATCGCAGAAGTAGTATCGCAGCCACTGAATGCGTGCAAAAACAGTACGTTATCTACCACTGCTTGTCCACCTTGCTAACTTTGTGAAGAAAATACTACTTCTGCGGTTTTAAGCCAAGGAAAAGTCAAGTTCTTTAATGTTCTCGAAAATTCCAAAGCATTGCATCGGACTGTACATTAAAGAACTTGACTTTTCCTTGGCTTAAAAAATCGCAGTAATTTTTTCTTCACAAAGTTTGCAAGGTGGACAAGCAGTGGAAGATAACGTACTGCTTTTGCACGCATTCAGTGGCTGCGATACTACTTCTGCGATCGTTTACTCTACCTCATGATGGTGTGAAAACGAGTATAATTGATTACTAGTAGATAATTCGTAAATAATAAGTGCAACTTCCTGTGAAAAGGGCGCGTTTTTGCGATTTTAAGAAATATGCCCCACTTTGATATAATATAGCTCAGAAACCATTTGTTTAGTAGAAAAATGTTTCAGACAAAACTTGTAGAGAATTTAGTCCTCTATAATTTTTGTAATAAGTACTTTTTGGATGGAAGCAACCAAAAAGGAGATAATGACAAAAAATTGATTTTCGCCGCCGTTTTGTTAAAATGGCGGCGTTTCCCACAACAGTACGATGTCGCAAACTTAATATGTTGTTCAGGACGTAAAACTGAACTAACATGCCAACTTTCAAAACTTCCCGATTTAATGCAAGGTAAAACTCCCCATTGACTGGACTACAGGTGGTATGGAAAAGAGTGATTTTATGCCAATACTACTCAATAATAATACTAATCGTAGGTACTTTGCCACAGCTGTTTACATTGAAAAGCTGTTATACTTGTAACACAAGTTAACAGCTTGTGTACCTGGAATGCTGACAAATATTTATAACATGTAGAAACTTTGATATGGCATATGATTTCCATAACTTTTCCGCAAGAATCACAAAGGGCTCCACTTTGAATGGTCGTAGCATCGTAACGGTTCACATTAGAAACACACAAAACGGTAAAGAATTTTTTGTAGCAAATTTATTCTAGATTATTTTTCATAATACCTAGGTATTTTGTTGATAAAGTTGATGGTTTGGGAGATATTTGCAAAAAACCGAAAAACGGTACCTTCTTAGGGCCAGAAGGGCCAACGCCGACCTCGCTCGAGGGGGAAAACTTGGGAGAGTAATATCTGAGTCCAAATAAAGCGATTAAAGCAATTTTCAGCTTTCCACTAATTATTTGCTTATTGAACTACTATTCGCCTGGCCTATTAGGATAAACCGACCAGTGAACGGACGAATAAATGAATTGTCATATTCACCAAAAGCGGTAAAAAATAATATTGTTGGAACGCTTTGCAGGATTGTCATAGCTGAAATGGGTTATTATATTCAATGTAAAAAAATATTCCACATTATTAAAATAAAAATCGCTCGAGAAATTAATCGGAAAATGGAATAATGACTGATGTACCAATGAATGGCCAAAAATACCAACGAATAGAGAGCGGATCATCAATGAACGGACATGTATTTAAAATACAGATTAAAGTGCTAAAGAACAAATGTTTCATAATTATTTTAATTAAATATTATGCGCTAATAAAAAAATAATATTATACTCTTATTTATTACTTATATTATTATTATTAGGACGATTAACTGGAGCATATAAGCATAAAGATTTTGCCATTTTGACTTAAATATTATCATAATTTTTAGCGATCAAATTAACTTTACTTTTCCTAAACCTAAACAGCCTTATGTTCGAATTCATAGTTGAAATTTAAGTTCTGAATGATGACTCACAGAGAAGGCACTCTTTCAAAAACCAAAATAAAAATCTATCGATGAATATTCTGAAATAAATATAAAGGAATAATATTTTCCACTTTAAATAAATGACCAACATTTAATGTGTGAATTCAATTTTTCAATTTTTTTTCGTTAAAATTAGCACGTCGAAATTGACGTGACCATTCATTGAAAAGAGATTACAATACAACACCAGTGAATAAATATGACTAATTCCAGCGTATTTTTGCATATTTATTGAACATCTTTGTAAAAAGCTAAAGATAGGCTCTATATTTATATATAAAATCCAATACTTACTCTTGAAAATCGTTAAAAGCACTGTTTAGGCCTCAGGATTACTACCGTAACGAAACTGTGCTATTAGTACTTTTTATGCTAGAAGCTTACCATAAACTAGAAAAATTTTTGCTGTGTCGTCAAAATTCTCAACGCCGATCCTAACACCATTTGTGATTGTTTTTTTAATTTCAGTAATTTAATCGTTGATTATAAATTTCTGGTTGTTTTACTTTTTAGTGTATAAGTGAGTTTATGTTCATTCACTGGTCCTATTTAGGTTTACCCTGGTAGAACTAGAGATTTTAATAAAATTTCTCTTTTGGATTTATTCGATTTACAAATTTTATCTGAATCTAGAGAATAATGTAAAACTCACTGGAACGTCATAACGAGTCTTTACAATTTTCATAATTTTTTTCAGGAATAGCGACGTTATGGAGCCCTTCAGATTTTCTCCGTATCATTGCAAACATTAATTGCAATGTTGCCATCACACGAACCACTTATTGTTAGCGTTAAAATACTTAGTTGCAGATTTGTAATTTTTCCATAAGGATTGTTGCAAGGCTTCTTAACCCTTTGACTGCGGAGCGTTCAGAAATGAATTGCGTCGAAGCGCGTCGAAAACATACGATTTGATGGGCATAACAAATGAACGGCGCCTAAAGGTGCTGTTCGCGGCGAATTAACGGCGCCTAAAGGCGCTGTTCGCAGCGAAAGGGTTAAGTGGGCTTGGGAGTCAACAGGGAATTCTGATTTTGTAGTTCTTTAATGCCAGCTGTTCTCCAGTTGCAAAATTATCACTATATTTTAAAAATTTATATCACCGGTTCCTCCGCAATTATCCATTTTTGTAAAGCGAAATAATTTTTTTTTAATCTACGTGCCACACTATAATTCCTGAAATAGAATCGGCTTAGGCTATGACTTAAATTAATAAAAATGTTATTATTATAACAACATGGCCGTCGTCGTGTATCGGCTTATCTGTTAGCAGAAAATGTATTATTTTCCGATTTTTTTCGTTACTCTTGCACGGTGGTTATGATTTGGGGAAATAATTTCAGTCCATTTATACATATGAAAAATGTATTCACTTTATGATTTTCATTTTAATCGCGGAGAAAGTAGTAAAACAAATTCTAGTTACTCTTCTAGGAATATATTTAGTTCTAAAATTAAGTCCCACATTTGCCCAGAAAGGAACGCTGGTTGTGCTGCACCGTACCCTACCCTCGCTTGAGAACGATTTATTCTTAAAATTTGTTTGGATGCAATATATTTTTGAACGCATTGCGTTACTTATATTCAAACCCATCTTCAACTTTGAAGCGCTCGATAAATTTTAATGTAGGTACCTATCATGTTGCGCTATACTGACTGCCCGAAAGGTGTTACAAAATTCTCATCCCTCCGCGCTTCCACACATGACTCCTTTCTCGAGCAACGGCGACGTCGAGCCCTTCAGATTTTCCCCGCGTCATTGGAAAGGTTAATTGCAGTGCGCGCCCGTTATGGGGGTCACTGATCGCTGAAGTCGTCGCCTGTGTGAATACCGCGCGGGGGGGTGTGCGCATGTGTATTCATCACGTGCAGCGCTCGACCGCACACACGCCCTCATGCACGCGCGCATACACATATGTATATTTGCGCAACCAGGGAAATTGGTGTATAACGAGTAAGCGAGAGTGAGGTAGAGAGAGATAGAGAGAGAAGAGTACACGCGTACCCGCGCGAACCAAAGCGTAGTGCGGAGGCGGGAGAGAGAGAGGGGGGAGCACATCTGGAGGGTGTGAAAGAACGCGCGGGGGCGTGCAAACTCAAGGACCGCGAAGCGCAAGCGATCGACAAAGCTGAAATGCATGCGTGCCTCGATTGTTTCGGGGTGACGTGTGCATTGCGCGTGCGCTCGACTCGCACGGCACTAATAGCGGGATATAACGGGGGTACTTCCGGTACCGAAACATGGTTTGGTAACGACCAATAGCAAGCACTGCTGTGGTATCTACACAGAGGAAATTGAATGGTAACGATTACTATGCCGGAGTAGTAAGTAGGTGATAGCTTCGACACTATTGGGTTGAAGAATCTGCAGAATGATAGAGAAATGGAAAGCAAACCCCCTCCGCTGAAGACCAACAGACATACAGTACAATATTCTCAATTGGCGGGAAAAAAATTACTCTTCTTTTTATAATGGAAGCTGAAAGATATGCGTGATGAGTTCTGTGATACATCGGTGTGGTTATCATTACAATTTTTTAGATACTTCAACACAATATCGGCAATTTAACGCGTCCGCGTTGGGTTTGTCAGGTACGTCGACGTTACCAGTTGATAACACAAAAAGGTCCGTGAGTCGAGTCTACGAGCCCCGTCTCGCTTCAGTTGGCCCATCCACTAAAATAACAATTGTTAAATGAATTGTAAAGTTACTGCTGCCTTATATTTTTTCTAGGCTGAAATGTAATTGTAAAACTGTTTTGTAGTACACTGTACAGCTCTATGTGTTTCATAATGTACAATTTTTAAATAAAATCAAAATTGAAGAAAATAACGCTTTTGGTCATATTTAACCCGCCGGCTATTTCGAGCATTTCGAGCCTTACTTACGAATTGATTATTTAATTAATTAATACGTATTGCGGCCGTTATTAAAAGCAAAGGCAATGTTACCCAGTGGTGAATTTTTCAAGACGTTGCAATATTTTTTCATTTTGTTTGCAGTTTGGTATCGTAACATGAATAAACTGCTGGTAGGTCTTAAACTCTGTAAAAATGTTTGTTGAAAAATAAATAACGTGCATATTGACATAAACTTTAGATTTATCTTAATTGGGTGTCAATAATCGGAAAAATTTTACAAGTGGGCCAACTGAAGCGGGACCGGACTCGTATATGACACGTAAAAGCGAAGATATGAAAATATACTCTTAACAATTTTATACAGATCCTAAATTTAGGTCTAGCCTCGTGACGCGACTAGCTTATTATAAAGTTTACAAATAAAACTAATACATTAACTATGATATTCTAAGACGGATTTATACGATTCTATTGATTTTATGCCTACCAATAGTCCCGAGTCGTTACTGTTGATCTTCTAAATGACTCGGCGTCGCTGAGAAGGGATATGATTCGATCTTCGGCGGTCTAAATGAATCTAAGTTTTTATTCCCGGGGCGATTGGTCTAGGGAGGTGAGATATCCTTTGTGTCCTGTTATTCGGAAGTGGGAGTGACTTGTCTATATTTGATAATCGTCAGAGCTGCTAAGTACGTGCACATGAATCGCAAAATTTAACGAGTCATCAACACGTATAGTTGCTGGTAGCGAGAAACGATACCTTAAAGATAGTCTTAAAGCCATTAAGCCTGTACGTGCTTACAAGTCATTTATAAAATGAGTCATAAACACGTAGAGTTGCTTGTTACATTGGGATTCAATGAAGCACTGCTGAAATTATAAAGAAAGTTAAATTATTGATTTTACTGGTACATTATCAAAGTATATCTCAATAGAGTTGATTAGCAGTTTGTTGAAGTCAACTCCTGGTTTTGGGTAGCTATCAAAGGGTAAGGACGCGGGCAGTTTGACAAAGAATTTCTCACGTCCTTCGATGGTTTGCCGTTAATTTACCAATGACACTCATTTCGTGAGGTTAATTACAGTCTGATAATATACAAGTATGCTTGTCTTATGAGCAAATCACATTTTTGGGGTTTTTATGTAAGGTCCAAGATTAAAATATTTAAAAAATACCAAAGAACCGGGGAAAAAAAAAACAAAAATTTACAACCATCGATGAAAATTATTGACCGTTTGATACTTTAGTTATAAATAATTTCTGCTTCTCGGTGTTCGGAAATGGCGTGTCGAGTAGATGCGGCAACGTCGCGTCAGTGGAGTGGTTTCATTTGACGTTTCAGGTGCAATTTTACTTTTTTTTATTCGCTACAATGATATTTTCACGCCACTCAGTCTTTCTTTTCCTCTCAAATTTTCCCTTATATCGTGGCTGACTGGCCAAGGTGAGAGAGAGTATAGGTATTTAGGTTATGGTGCTCATGTTATTAAGAGGAAAATATTTCGAAGTGTTGCCACACATAAAAAGATGCTCGCCAAAGGGGGCCAAAAATAATCAAAATAATCGACTAATTCTTATTGTCATAAATTTTATAATTCACAAAGAGAATTTTCAATTATGAATCATAGTTTTTTGATGAATCTTTAAATATTTTTTTACCGACACTTAACGATCACTTTGGAGAGTGACCATACTACCTTAATATATGGCGAGCGAAGCGCAATCTACACAAACACACGTGTTTAGTATGTGTACTATATGTGCGGACTTTCAACATTGCTTATTGATATTTTGGATAGTCGAGAATAAAGAATACCATTGTTCGTGACATTGTGTTTTTCTACAGAGGTTGTTAACTCTCCGTTAGGCGGCTGGATCATACTAACGTGGATGGTCGCGTAGAATACGATGGTAACCCATTTTATACATATTGTTTATAATAACATTATTTCTTATTAAATTATTATTGCTTATTATTTTATGTTAATTAATGTATATATAGTGACATTTGACATAAATAAATCATGAACATTTTGCCCAGATATTATGGTATTAATATAAAAGGCGTACACTTGTGTTTTTGAGCATTTATTTGCATGCCAACAATAAAGAGCAGCAGAAAAATACACTACTTTAAGAAACAGATTAAACCGTATTTCTTTCAGTTAACAAATATAGTAATACTTAAATAAACAACAAAAGAGAAAAATTAAAATATATTTAAACGAAAAAAACAGTAGCTAAATATAAGTTTCTTTTATTCTGAAAAGCAAGTAGTACAAACATCCCTCGTGTGCTCTTTGCGTGCGTGCTTGCTACATTTGGCAAATTTTTCTCGTGGATTGATTGCGACTTCTCGAACAGATGTAGCAACGACAAATTGTATTTGATATATCTGGTGGAGGGGGAGAAGGAGGAATCTCTTCAAGTCCAAGTAGGTGTCGCGCTCGTTGCCTTTATTCTCTTGGTAGGGAAGGAATGTGGTTGATCGGTGCTTAATTAGGAAAATTAATTTCGCTAAATTAATTTAAGTCCACTATTTTATATATATTAGACCGTATTTAATATGAAAAGAAACTTACCTAAACTCTCTAACAGTCAAAATTTGAAATCGTGAACTGAACAAAATGTGTTACGTAACCAGGCGGATGGATTACATAAGTAATCCAGTCATCTTTAACAGCCGCCTACTCAGAGAAACGCACTCCACGAAAGTTTATCTGACACCAAATTCAAAGCTATAGATCTTTTATGAACAGCTACTCTAAAGATAGACGCCGCTTATATGCAATTATTTGATTGAGAGCTATTAAAAAGGGCGTTGATTACAATGGTAATCCACCCGCCTAACGAAGGGTTAATCGCCAAAGACTAATAATTGGGGTTACATTATTTCAGTTAACGCGTATTCTTTCCAATCTTTGATCGACAAGTTTAAAGTCAAATTTGTCGAACATTGTAGCGGATAGATCTACAATTGTGTCGCTATATCGCACCGAGTACAAGCGTGCCCTTCGCTGCACCGCGTGACTATATGCACGTGTAATCGATTATGTGTCCTACGAGAATTTGACTTTCTTCGCTCGACAGTTTTTATAACTCACCAGTGAAGAATAATACTTTGGTACCTTCACGGGGCTACCTTGGCGTAACCGAGTAGGTTACAGGTCCATTTATAGCTAAATATACTGCACTATGACGTTGGCACTCAATTCTCCCAAGTAGGTAGGGTTTTGTGACACGTTATAGTATAGCTTTTACCGATGATCTCTCTCTCCTCAGCAGATTCAAATATGATTTCAATTGTAATATATTATCGTATTTCCAACGAACTGATCAGAAAGTTGTTTTTGGGTAAGCTTTTAGTTTTTCTGTACAAACGATTGTAATGTAAATGAAATTTTGTCTTTAAGAGGATTAGAAGGCCTCGAAAACTTGAGTAAAAAGAACGTTCTAAATTTTACGGAGCATCAAAAATAACTATTTTTTGTTTCGATATATATATACAGTGAGAAAATTTTAAATAGTCGTAACAACTACTCGAGATTCGTAATCAGCACTAAATTGTATAATTCTTATAATTATGTTTCATTCGTGGAAGTAATAAAAATGTTGTAATATCTTTAAAATAAAATTAGTACGAATGGCCATACTTAAATAGTTACCACTGAAATAGTTGCCGTAACTATTATTTAAATAGTCGTGACTATTATTCGTGAGATTCCAAATTGGTAATCAGCACTAAATGTTATAGTTCTCGTAACTATATTCAGTTACTGCAAATAAATAAAACGTCCTAATATCTATAAAGCAAAATCTGTGCAAATCACCATATTGGAGCAGTTATTATTAAAATATTATAGTTGCCATAACTATTTTTTTTTGAACGTATATACATACGTTTTTAGATCAGGAGGAAAACTGCTTTCTGTTTCGGAGAATTCTTTCGAAATGAATTGCCAATAATAGCTATCCGTTGTCACTGGTTATAATCATGTCATTTAATCTTATTCAAACAAAGTTAAGATATACAACGAAGGTTGACTTTCCTTCTTCTTCCTCTTCATGCAGCATCCCATTCGAAAGGAAATAATCCTTTCGATACGTAAATAGCTTCACACAACTTTTATCCCTTAAATTCAAATGCTCACCACTACTACTCAATTACGACCCGTACACATGCTCTCATTGTACCACGACGGCATTATTTCAAATCACGTGGCGAGATTTAGCGTATCCTCTCGAAGATCCCCACCAACTTGTATCACGTGTAGGTACTCGGATCGGTGACACAACACTTTCCTGAACTGACGAAACCATTTTTTAATTTGTCACGCTACCAGACTATAAACAATGTATATTCAGAGACATTCACACCGTGATAACGGGTATTCGTTTCGAAGCTTCAAAACCGTAATCGTCTGTCTGTGCGGAAATAGATCCTTTCTCATTCGTAAAACGATATCACTGATATAATTGACCTTCCTATCTCTCCCTCCCCTCTAGCATAACCTTTTATTATTTCCATTATTCATATATAATACCGGAATACGTTTCGTGTAGTAGGTAACTAAGTTCTGCTACCGGAGGAAGTGAGTATATCTTCTGTGAACTAACAGTAAGAATTCCATATTTTCCGACTACACAATTCTGAAGATTCGTTAGATTCTTTTCTTCCCATCCAATCCAATTGTAAATTTGTTTCGCTGTTACAATTTCCGTTATTGCCGTTAGATGCAAAATTATTTAATACCAAATCAACGTAGATTTAACAAACGAAAATAGAATCCTTTGTCTCCTTTGAGAAATATAATAGTTCAAAATTCAAAGAGTGAAATCATCTAATTCGATTCGATTTTCGAAATTACCCGTTGATAATAATTCTGCCATGCAGAGCTCAGAAGAGATAAGTGACATTTCAAAATAAGTGTAGAAATATGCTTTAAAATGGTTAAGATGAAATATTTAACAGAAAAGAAAATTATTGTGATATTCTAAATAAGAACTAGTATATTGTGACATTTTCGTTTTTTTATCAAATGTCAGTAACTTGACTATTGAAGAGCATATTTTTGCGTTCATTTAGAAATGTCAGTTATCCTTTTTGTGCTTAATATGGCAGAATTAGGGATGTCAATCCAAAAGAATTATTCTTCGTCCATCTGTTGTACCTATTATTTCAAAGAATTGAAAGTTCGAGAAGATTACGATAACTCTATCCTGTTCTCTTCTTCGTGAGCAGCTCAATCGCCATGCAAATCTTAATAGCTCTGTCAATCTTCCTTATACTCAATACATGTTGGGCGGAGCTGAAGCTATTCCAAGCAACTTACAGACATGGAGATAGAGCCCCCGAAAATGTCAAATTACTATATCCGAAGGACCCATACATTAACGAAACGTGGTATCCCGAAGGCTATGGGGGACTCAACAACGTGAGTGAAGGAATAAGCATGAGCCAATCACTTAGGTGGTGTGAAATCATACATTTCCTATTCACGAATTCATATCACTTCCAGCTCGGCAAGAAGAGAGCCTTCAATCTCGGAAAGTTCTTCAAAATGAGGTACGGAGAATGGCTAGGCGATCTCTTCTCATCGAAACTCGTCACCTTTTATAGCAGCAAATACGAGAGGACCAGGATGACTACACTGCTTATAGCTGCTGCACTTTTTCCCCCGAATAAAGTTCAGACGTAAGGAAACCTTCGATAGTTTTGAATAGCATCGACCGAAGAAATGCGTTCATCCAATTAATTATCCCTGCGATTAAAAACAGTTGGAGCAAAGAATTGAAGTGGCAACCGATACCGGTCTGGTCGGTAGACAACAACATGCTCTTCAACGCTACCGACGCCTGTTCCGAATACTTGAAGCTGAGGAGAAAGGCTGAGCTAAGCGGAGGACTACTCGCGCGAAGCGAAAGACTGCAACCATTTTTCAACCAGCTCTCGATGAAGACGGGAGCACCTGTCGCGCAGCGCACCACTAACGGCCTCTATACTCAGTTGCAAGCTGAGGTGAGTCTCGCGTTGTCGACTGATGCTTCCGAAAGGAAGATATCATTGATGAATCTCAATTTCAGGAGAGTTGCGGGAAGGTTTTGCCGAAATGGGTGCGTTCAGCTGGCTACCCGGTTGGTCAATTGGCGGATACTGCTGGTTACGACTACATCATTCAGTCCTACACGAACCAGATGAAGAAATATACCGGAGGTAGGCTTTTTTAAAAATGTTTTTTTCTTCGTCCCCATTAGTGTCTCTAATTTTGGGGACTCGACGACCTTGTCTGAACTCACATAGGTCAGTGGATATCAACGTGGTTGAAGAACGTCGAATCGTATATAAATGGAGATAGGAGGAAAGCGAAATTTTATGGTGGCCACGAGACAAACGTTGGAGCAATCTTGAATGCCCTTGACGTCTTCAAGCTCCACGTTCCGATGTATTGTAGCACCGTCATCTTCGAGCTACACGAGTTATACGACAGTTATTACGTGAAGGTACTTTTTTTTCTAGATTTCCTTAGATAAATAAATTGGATAGTATAGAATATTTTGGACTTATTTAAGAACTTACTCCTTTTCTCCTTTCTATTATAGTTTCTGCACAAAAATACTAACGAGGTGGAGGAGCTGACAATTCCTGGATGCCCCGATGTTTACTGCCCTCTGGAAATTTTTAAAGAGGCAGTGGCCGATGTACTACCTGAAGACGATCTCCCTTGCAGTTAGACATCAGTCGAAGAAATCCTGTGATCCGAATGTTCGAAACGCATAAGCAGGCGAAGATATAATATTAAAACCAGTTCTAAATATCGTGAGTATACTGCGAAAAGTGACCAAGCCAAAAATCAACTTGGTCACTTTTTATTGTATTACTATCAGTCCTATGGACTTGGTCATATATCCGGAGTGTCAAAATAGACTTAAATATTTTCAGTTTATTTTGACACTGCGGATATATGACCAAGTCTATAGGACTGATAGGAATACAGTAAAAAGTGACAAGTTGATTTTTGACTCGGTCACTTTTCGCAGTATACCTACGATATTTCCGATACTTGATCCTTCTCTACTTATTTAATTAAGAATCCTCCTTTCTCGTATTAAGAAATTGTCTACCATTCAATTGTTTTTAACTGGCCAATTACTACCGTATAAATTGCAATATTCTTCATTAAAATAATAATATTTTATACTAAAAGAAAAATAAATATGAGTTTCATGTTTAACTAGAGTCCATAGTGACTAATAAAAAATCATTCACGGTAAGTTCCTCCATTATTCATTATAACCAATAATTCTTTCCTGTTGATAAATATTAAACAAAAGTGTCACTTCCTATTGAATATTTGTCCATAAGATTCATTCTCCGAGTTTATTATTTTTCTACATCAAATTCATACGTACTTACAGATTGGGGTTGGACATAAATACATTAAAGAATTTTCCATGTGAACGTTTACGTGACTCAAAATAAACCGCTGAAAACTGGTCAAGAAATATCTTTAATTTAAAGTAAAGATTATTATTAGAAGCTATGTTAAACAATTCTTCGTTATCGTACTGGAAATACCTTGCAAATATAGACTATGTGTACAGGGTGTTCGGAAAAAACACCGACACAGAAATAGGGGTGATAGGTTACGTCATTACAAGTATTTTGATATAAGGGACCTATACTCGCAAGCGTCCCCTTCTGGAGATATCAACTTTTCAAGTTTATAACGACCGAGGTTGATCAAAGTAGAATAATATTGAGTTTTTTGTCTACCTGTACAATTGAAAAACAAATGAAAACTCCTTGTATCCGCATCATCTTCGAAAAGTACAAGGACTTGAGCCAAGCGGTTATCCTTTCCGCAAGCAGTTTGCGCAGTGGCACATCTATCCAGAATCGTTTCCGATGTTGCATGGACATGGGTGGCCGTCATTTTGAGCATTTGCTGTAGTACATTGTTTTTATATCTCGTAAAATTAAATATTCGTTACCATCTTGATACGTTTCTTATTATTCTACTTTGATCAACCTCGGTCGTTATAAACTTGAAAAGTTGATATCTCCAGAAGGGTGCGCTTGCGGGTATAGGTCCCTTATATCAAAATACTTGTAGTGACGTAACCTATCACCCCTATTTCTGTGTCGGTGTTTTTTCCGAACACCCTATATAGGTGAAATGAGACAGAGAGTCTAGTTAAACATTGTGTAGTAACGTATGACACTGAAAGGGAAATTGCAGTGGTAAATACGTAAAAACACATGACGAAATAATCGTCATAAATTAAAATTATTAAAAGACAATGTGCAATAAGGATAAACGATAACAGTACCATTCATTGAGGCTAATGTTATTAAAGTGCAATGTCAATATGTTCAGTAAGATTGCGTCTCGCTAACTTCATCGAATTAATGCGCATATGAATCAGTGAATGGCACAGTTGGATAGCGTTAATAGCTATTGAATATACAGGGTGAGTCACCAGTTATTGCCACCTAGAACAACTCCGAGGTATAATAGTAGTAGAAAAGTTTTTGAAACAAAAGTTGCATTATGGAGTCGCTTCAGAGATTTGAAGGTCAACTTTGTTTTTTTTTTTACTTAGGATGCTATATTTTGGTACTTATTTTCTGATAGCGGCTACCGAGACGAATCCAATGATATGCAACATTAAGGTCTTTGAAGGTCAACGAAGGCCAAAAAGTTAAGATTAACTTACATTTATGGAAAGTGTTCAAGGTGATGACCATTGGTATCACTTTGAACACCTTCCGTAAATGTAAGTTCGTCTCGATAGCCGCTATCAGTAAATAAGTACCAAAATATAGCATCCTAAGTAAAAGAAATAAAGTTGACCTTCAAATCTCATGCTCATTTTCAACACGATTTTAGAAATAAAAAATTATCATACGATTCCCTCTGTGATCCGATACGCCTCGATTTGCCCTATAATTTTTTCGGATTTACTTGAGAATCGGAATCTATTTCTAAATTTTTCTTACAGTTCATTCACAAAGAACTGGCAATTCGATTCCTAGGTGGAAAAACGTTATCTGCTCGTTAGGTGCTCTTAATAAGTTAGACGTTAATGTATGTACATCTAGCACCAATAATTCTGATTGACTTGTTTTGAGCGACGGTACTTTATCGAATCGATCGTAGTTAAACGGTACGAGCAAATCTAATTATTTTACCATGAGAACGGTAAATCTGAACGGTTTATCTGATTGGTTCTTCATGGCAAAATAATAAGATACGGTCGACTCGATAAGGTACCGTCATTCAAAGTGGGTCGATCAGAATCACTGACTCCCGCCGCAGTGCAAGGCTTCCATAAATAAATACTATAATATGGTAGAAGGCAATAATGACACGAAGATAATTAATGAATTTTCGAAATTTTCTATACAATATGCACAGAACTTGAAGAGTATACAATTTACTTGAACTCACTTGAGAACTGAGCTGACCTTTCAAATTCCTCATAGTTCATCTATATAGGGATATATATTAGTGAGGTAAAAGTCCTGGCCATTCCTGGATATCCCCATGTTTACTTCGGAGATTTTCGAGAAACAAATCGCGTATGGATTATCTAATGGTGAGCCCGGTACTAACTTCATACGTTACGGTCAATGATTCGAGTGAATCTTAGTGTTTTGGCATGAAGGCAAAATTTGATTGCTGCTTCATAGCAAAGCAAGAAGATCCGCTAGTACCGTTCAACTACGATTCACTCAATTGCACTATCGTCACCCAAAGCGGGTTGATCAGAATCATTGACCGCAGGTGTACATACATACACAGCATGTCAATTTATCAACTGTCTTTAAAATGAGATTTCCTCGATGGTACTAACTATAATAATAATGAATAAATATGAAGATATGGTTTCTGTTCCACGTATTGTAAAAACAGTCATCGAACTTAGAAATACAAGGTATGCTTGAGCTGCTCAAATGTGAGAGTATGGGATAAAAACCTCTCGAAATTTTACCTTCTCGAAGCTAATCCGAAAACGATGTAAAACACGGCAAATATTTTGATATAAAAGTGAAGTATTTTTTTAAAGTGTAATCAAAGTGTTTAAAAATATATCGAAGGATATCAACAGAGATACTTTTTGTAATTGTTTCAAAATACAACATATCCGAGAGTAAAGTATACATAAGGACCCGTAGTTTTATGCTGATTGCCGTAGTACATTTTCAAGTTTGAAACTGCTTATGCGCTATTCTTCATGCGAACAGTATGTACGTGGGTCATTTGAAAAGTTTCCGGCCTTATTAACAAGTACCTAGTCATGATAGCATTTAATTCTTGCTATCGTCTGATAGATGGCGTTGACACATGTATCCCATACAAATATCGAGTCATTCCGATCAGTATTTTTTGCTCGCGACAATTTTATAAAGTTGACAGGAAATGTTTTCTGTCGACAATGGAGAAAATCAAGTATCGTGCAGTGATGAAGTTCCTTTATTTGAATAGAAAAAAACTCAGGAAATAAAAGACGAGTTAGGCTCAGTATAAGCTAAAGTGTCCCCTTCGTACACACAACCGTCAAAGATTAACCGCCGCCGCCGGAAACTTTTCAAATGACCCACGTACGAAGTATCTAGCAGCATGTGTGTGAAAAGTTGCACTTGCGTAGCTTTAATCTCGAACAAGTATTACGGCAATCACAACATAAAACTATAGGTCCCTTATGTATTCTTTGCATTCGGACATACTATATAAGCGGGTATGATTCTGGTGACTCTCAACGTTTTTGAATTATACGCTTCTATGTCTTATGGTACTATAATATTTGAGCTGTATAAATTGTAGGAAAATCATAGCTATATGAAGCAAATTGCAATGTTTGCGAAACGTCGGCAAAATAATATTTTTGGACGCGGTTACCACCCGGAAGCCAAGAGTAGTAATACTCATAACTATAATGACAATGGCTGCGAAAGCCTAAAATTTTTGTATAAAAATCGCTACTGAAATTCTTTTTCCCGCGATTTTTCTTGGATTATGCGGAATATTTTTCTCGTACGCTGTGAGAGATGAACATAATTGTGGTAACTATTCGAATTTGGCAATCGGCACTAGTTATATAATTATTGGAACTAAAAAACAGTTGTGACAACTATTCGAGTTTGATTATTATGTAACGATTATTTAGTTACCGGAACTAAAAGACACCTACGACGTCTATATTTATATTTTTAAGTTAGTGCTGTTTACCAAAGTCAAATAGTTGTTACGAAAATTGTTATCATAACTATTTCTCTTCTCCGGATGTACTTACTTGAAAACTGAACTTTCTTTTTACTTTTATTACAGCTCGTCTATAGGAACACTAATGAAGTCGAAGAGCAAACGCCCTTTTGAATGCCAAAACAAAATATATGAACATTTTTTAAAAATCTACTACCTGACGACAATTTTATATGTACTTTACAAATTAGTGAAAAGTCGAATTTCCAAATTCTAATTGGAGAAATGGCGTTAAGACGTTGGCGATAAATCAGCCCCTGATATATCTGGCGATATCTAAATATCTTCGATTGACGTCAGATATTTCACTTCGAGGTTATCTCTGTTTACCAGGCACCTGTTTAGGTAATAGGAAGCAATATTAATCAAATCAGTACCATATCATATTCTGAGTTCTTTTTGGTAGTTTACATTCTTCAATACAATTTTTGGTGGAATGCCGTCGTACTTCACAAAACTTAAACCGGGAATTTCAATACTTCACGCGCGTTGCGTGATTTCTGCGAAGTAGATCTGAGTGTGTTGTAAGAAATAGCACTACTTTCAATGACAAGAAGCACGCGTGATGTACATATGTATCATCCATTTGCGAATATACGCTCACTGAAAACGTAAACTTTGAGGACAAATCTGTTATGGGAAAAAAATTTCAACAGGGATTTTTTCGACATTTGTCTCTTCTCCATAAATTGCACTCTCATATTGCTTGTTTTTACATATCACCCATCTTTCACTTTTGGCATTTCCGAAACAGTATGTTGATCTCGAACCAAATAAAGTAGAGTCTGACTGAATCAGAAATCGATCAAATCCACTGTTGACTAACTTTTGTTACTTGAGAATATATCTATCCAATTATTCTAGTATTATGTATTGAGTTTGCCACGTTATTATAAACTATGTAGAGTAAATCGATCAGTGAATGGCCACTTATCAATGAATGAATACCTCAATGCTTTTCAAATTGTAAGTTGTGGCCAATCACTGGGCTTATCGTTTGCTTTAAGTACTCATTCATTAATTCATAAATACGATTGATGCTATTTAGTATTCATCACTCTCTATTTACTCACGTTCAATAATAAAAACAAAATTTAGCTTTATTCTTCGTAATTAATGTAGAAGTTTTCTTAAAGTTACGAGATATAGATAATAGTACCTTTTCACTCAAATCTTATTTTAGATACAAGTTTCTCGTATGCACTTATCAACACTTCACATAACATTTGATATCCTATGTAGGTTGTATACATTGAATATGCACAATGTAAAAATAATATCATGTATGCCTGATACATGTCCATAGAAAAAGTATAATAGTACAAAATGTGTTCAAAGATGTGTAAGATATCTTACATATACACATAAAAAATATGTTATAATATATTCATGAAGGCGTTATGCATATACCTGCCACAGGTATCCTTTATGTATATCATAAGTACCTATATTCGTAAAAGATATGTACATAAAATATATACAGGGTGTATCAGTCAAATGGAATAAATTCGATAATAAATAAATCGGGGCGTGTTCAAAAAAACGCTCGGACACGTCGATTGGTATTTTTAGTTGCACATTTTTTTGAACAAGAACTTTTTATACAGAGTGTGTCGTGTAACAGTGGCCAATATCAACTTTCTTATTTTAAATATAACACCCGGTATATTATTCAATTTTTGGATTCTTCATAAAATTCTAGACATATTTCATGTACAATATCCTATACCTATCTTCAACTGTGTCGGAAATATTAAGTGTTTTCAGATTTATTGCAAAAATTAACATTAAAAAAAGAAAATTATTTAATTACAGAAATTCGCTACAACACACTTAAAAACTAATAAGTAATACTGACTTAAGAAGACGGATAACGCTTGCGATTAGATCCGTCACGCCTGAGATGTTGACAATAATGTTTTTTTTTGGTTTTTTACATTATCAATAAATAAACACTATTACTTATTAGTTTTTGAGTGTGTTGTAGCGAATTTCTGTAATCAAATAATTTTCTTTTTTTAATGTTAATTTTTGCAATAAATCTGAAAACACTTAATATTTCTGAAACAGTTGAAGATAGGTATAGGACATTGTACATGAAATATCCCAGGTAGCACACTGACGTTAGAATAACGTCTCAGACGTCATTTTTTGGTCAGTATAGGGTTTCAGACGTCAATTGTCGTAATATTAACGTCACAGGGACGTCATATTTACGACGTACTTTGGACGTCAAAATTCAACGTCTTTTTGACGGAACTTTTCCGTCATTTTTAATGACGAACGAGACTTAGAAAAATGTCGATCTCCTGCATATAGGTATAGGGACTTGACAATTTATTTGTGAATAAATGGACAAAAATTGTAATTTGTTCAATTATTAAATCAATAAATTATTTCATTTCGAGTCTCCAGAGTATGTTGAGCAAGTTATAAACTATATACTGTTTATTAAAAAGCACAGATTATTAAAGTAAATGAAAGACAATCAATTAATGTAGGATGAATAAATATTCATATAAAATTATTTATTTATTTATTTTCATTTATTTATTATTTATATCTTATATATTTATCAAAAGACAATCATAAATTTAAAAAAATGTTGAGAAAAGAATAATACAATTATAAAATCTTATTTATTCAAGCTCTTTCTTATTGACAGGAAAAGCCATATACATTTATTCATCAAACTTCATATGAACACCAATAGTAATAATATTCTTAACTATAAGAGCGTGCAGCAGATAAGGACTCGAGGACACCGACCGATCAACGAAGTTAAGCAGCGAAAAGTGCGGACACTCTAGTTGGATGGGTGACCGCTCATAATGAAAAGATATACGTCAGACCTAACCTTTTAGAACCGTTATCTTTTACGTCATCACAACGTCCGGTAGAACGTCATTATGACGTGATTTTTCTGACGTCGTGTGGATGTGCAATTAAGCCGTCTTTGCGACGTTAAAATGACGTCATATTTTTCGTCATCTGACGTCAGAACTGACCTTCAAAAAACGTCATTTCGACGTTGATGTGCTACCTGGGATGTCTAGAATTTTCTGAAGAATCTGAAAATTGAATAATATACAGGGTGTTGCATTTAAAATAGGAAAGTTGGTATTGACCACTGTTACATGAAACACCCTGTATAAAAAGTTTTTGTTGAAAAAAAGGCACAACTAAAAATACCAATCAACGTGTCTGAGTGTTTTTTCGAACACGCCCCCATTTATTTATTATCGAATTTATTCCATTTGGCTGATACACCCTGTATAATACATAGATGCATATGTGTAATATGTATATGCGTAAGATATCCTACGAATATAATTATACATGAAATATGTATCCTTTCGTGATGATATTATGTATATACCTGGTATGTCCTTTACATAATATTCTAAATATATTCATAAAAGAGATACAGATATACGTCTATGTATGTACAAAAGGAGTAATCTTAATGTACAGTTGCCTCTCGAAGGTGAGGGTACGTAAGAGCGGTTAGAGGAATATAATTCCAGGAAATGTCATTTCCCCATTTAATTTTAAACATCTAAAATAAAAATCGGTATAATTCAAATATTTTACTTGTTGTATGCATAGTATCGATGTTACAAATAGCTCTGTGGTAAAGTGCCAGATTGATGTCTAAAAAATCTCAGATTCAAACCCAACAAGATGCAATGAAAATTGACATTCTTTAATAAATAATGAAATATGGCAATGAATGCAGCGTAAAAGTATATGAATCGTAAAAAAGAGTCACGTAAAAGTAGTTCAAAGCAATTATCTTTAATTTATATTACTTTTTTTCGTATGTAATAAATCGAATAACTATCACATCCTAATGCATATCCGTAGAACCTCCTATGTATATATTATAAATACGGACATTTTTTCACTATATATCTGAAGTACTTTTCATGTATCTGCACAAAGCATATGCAATATCTTTCAATCCATATTATGCACATACTGTATACATTGCATATCCAAATGTTGTGTGGGACAGATGAATAGCGGCAATGTGTATGTGTGCTCCGCAGCTATAGCTACTACATACTTTTACTTGGATCAGCAAAAAAAAAATTCAAAAATTTTATCTTACAGTCATATTTATAGCTTCTCCCCTTTATACATATTCAATGCCTCATCGTCACCAACACCTGCGCCTACATTAATGATCCGAAAATATTGGCAAATTTATGTAATAATAAAACAAATTTTGCACCCGCTATGGATTACATACGTATTCTAGAGTCAGTGACAGCACGCGAATGCCTCTTACTGCTTTTGTATTTACAAAATTACCGTATGAGAATCTAATCAATAACCAGTCTTACTCCCCACCTCGCTAAACATTTTTTCTCATTTTCGTGGCAGTATATAACAGTCTCACTGCGACTCGCTTCCTCCTACATACGATTGTATCCGGTCTTCACTAACGGTAAGTAAACTACTCGTCAACCGACAAAAATGGAGCAAATATTTGGGACTCGATGAAAGATCAGCTAATTATCATTCATTCTCACCTCAAATCCTTTTCCTATTGAGAGAGTGATTATTGCCCAATCGTTAGAGAATACTTATTACCAAATTTAATATCCATTTATCATCATTGGATTCTAGTCACTTTGATCCTCCTCATTTTGGAATATATAGGTACATATTTATAAGTACGAACCCAATAAATATCCATCCGCATATTATGCATACAACAAAGGTTTGTTCGGTATATTTTCTGTGTCATTACGTAACGTTACAAGGGTGAAATATATATTCATTACATGGTTCTTGATATACCTACATATATATATAACGCGTATATAATATTAGTTTTTTAATCGTATACGTAACACTTCTTCTACTATTATTCGTTTAAAAGACATATGAAATAGACGATTTTTAGATCATTTTTCTTTGAAATAAACGTAGTAGATACCATCTATTTATGCGTACATTATACGGATGAGTTTTTACTAGGAAGCTTCATTTCATTAGCTAGTTGCAATTAGAGTCCTGCATCCAGTACCGTTAGTCATATCATTGTATTCCATTCAAAGTACGAGTAATATCCAGTCATCGAAAAGTGAGTTCACTTTTCCTGGAAAATGTACGTTATCCCATTATATTAACCCTTCGTCACTCGCTATATGAGCGCGGCGCGGCTGTTTTTAGATTTTAAGAGTGATTTTATATAATATACCCCCACAAAAATAGATTCTCTGTAAAAAAAAGGCGGTATGTTCATTCAGTGCTAACAAAAATTGATACCTACGTAAAATACTCTCCAAAAAAGATTTGAAATCAATTAAGATCGCCATGTTCCAGATTTATATATAAAAAGTAAAAGGCATCATTTGAAAGGAAAATTATTGTAAATCAAGTTACTAAAAAATTCGACTAAAGAATTTATAAAAAAAAATTGTAATAAAAAAGAACTTGCCGCGTTTAAGTTTTCATCTTTTGTCCACTATACCGAATAATTGGTAGTGCTTGGACGGTGCTAGAGTAACTCATAAATTGCACTGCCGAAGTCAAATTCAGAGAAATTCAAAAGGCCCCCGCCTGATTGGTTTCCCGTGCGACATTCGGTATACTGGTGGTATCATATAAGAGTGTATAAATTTATTTAAAATCTCATAAGTGCATAAACATCGAGTATAATTCTGTCTGAATTTTTTATTTTGAAGGGAAAAAACGCGGCAAGTTCTATTTTATTAAAATTTTTTTTATAAATTCTTTAGTCGAATTTTTTAGTAACTTGATTTACAATAATTTTCCTTTCAAATGATGCCTTTTACTTTTTATATATAAATCTGGAACATTTTTGTTAGCACAATTTTTGTTAGCACTGAATGAACATACCGCCTTTTTTTTTACAGAGAATCTGTTTTTGTGGTGGGATTTCATTACTTTTTGGAATTTATTCATGAGGAGAATACGTACATGTAGAAGAATAGCTTTCTATTACCACAAAATTAAAGTCTCACATTTTATACCGATACGAGCCAATTAATTATAACCACTTACTTACTTTTGATTTATTCTCGTGATATTTTAAAAGGGATTTATATATAGACTAGGGAGCCCTTATATTTTTCACTTTGCCTTAGTATTTTGGAGAAATAAAACATATACCGCTTTCGAATTTACAGGCCATCGGATTTTTATTATATTTTGGTCGTATACAGAAATCCATGAAGACGTTTTACCTTCAACTCTCTCTAAGTATACTCTTCCAATGACCATGACGAATTGTTTCATAACATGTAAAGATACCACTTATGACAGTATACCGCATGTCCTATGGCCAACCACGCAGGTGAGCTGCGACCTGAATTCTTGACTTCGGTAGTATTTATGGTACAGTTAGAGTGGGCTTCAGACGAGTGCGCTGCATAAGAACGAATAATGTCGACTGCTTTTCTAATAGCTGTCAATTCGGGAGATCGAAGCGTTTCGTGTAACCTTAAAATCGTAGTTTTGAATTAGTAGTGAATAATTTGTAGAAGTGATTTGTAGCAGCGAACCCTCGAACCCTAATCGATATCAGTGATTCCTCATTGACGTTCGTTACACCAGAGTTGAAGAAAAGATGAAATAAAAGTGAGGTACATGTACACTTCATTTTTAACACAGGTCAGTATATAAATTTGAACTTGTGTGTGATAGTATAATACGAAAGATGAAATATATCACTTTTAGTAATTTTAGTAGTAGTAGTAGTGAAGACAGGCGGAATTTTTGTGAGATTTTGACATATATACATATATATGTATATCGCCCGAGAAATCGGATTCTCGACTTTTAGGCGCAAGGGGCGTGGCTTCGCGTTGCTAAGGAAAAATCTCTGTTAATATGTAACTTACAACATTTACTCTGGTCTTTATCGATAGAGAATAGTCGATTTATATGGCGTAACTAAGCATAGTTTTGGTTATAACCGTATATTTATTGAGAAAATTCGATGTAAAAATTGAGGGGTGCAGGGGGCAGACATTTGTGGTGTAAAGAGACACGGGTGCTCGCGACATCAGCGCTGTCGTGTCTGAGCGCGGAACTACTTGAACGAACATGTCGCGAGACACTGCCGTGTCTCTTGATTTTTTACTATAATAAAAATTCGAAAAAAAATATAAATGCTTCCTTGAAACATTTCTAAAATGGCCCGCGGCTATAATTTTTCAAAAGTTACACTGGCACAACTAAAAAAAAAGATAATTGTCCGAGCGAACGGAAAAGCGGCGCCGAGCCGCCCCTGTGCGAGTAGCTCTCCGACAAACGCTCGAGATACAGTATTGCCACGACGCACTTACATTCGTCTCCCGTTCAATGCAAAGTAGCCGGTAATGTGGCAACAGCGTGCTCCGTTTAGCACGGCGGCTCAGCGCTTGCCATGCGACCACCTAAGGTCGTAGGTTTCTAGCGAGTGACGAAGGGTTAATAAAAACTTAATCATTTTTCGACTGGATATCATTGAATCAACACTATCAGTGTACGCAATATTTACAAATCTTGAATTATCTTATACTTCTATTATAATTTCCTTCCTCAGGAACAGTTCAATCGACATGAGGGTCTTAACGCTTATATCGATACTCTTTGTACTGGGCGTATGCGAGGCAAAGCTGAAACTGTTCCAAACAATATTTAGGCACGGAGACCGGGCACCCGTAAAAGGTGGAGAGAAGTACTACCCGAACGATCCGTACTTAAACGAGACCTGGTATCCCGAAGGATTTGGGGGACTCAACAACGTAAGTAAATAATGCACGAATTGGACCCGTGTATCTCTTCTAATCGAAGCAATATGTTTATAGGTTTGTTCTAGTTGTTTACACTAACAATAATTACATTTAATTTTTCACAGTATACTATAGTATATCTAAAACTGTCAGAAAGTGTAAGAATGTATAGAGCTCCCCACAAATGTGTACACCTTCCCTTGAGGAAGAGTAAGAATTGATGGGAAATTCTATACTTTCAGTCCATTTGTGTGATAATAATAGGTAGATATAATATAGCATGGAGAAACGAGTGCAGAAAGTGTAGGCGGCGAGAATAAACCTTATACTACCTTCTAACGTATATTTCTCCAGCGCGGGAAACAGAGAGCCTTCGCGCTGGGCAAATTCTTCAAGCAGAGGTATGGAAAGTTGTTAGGTGATGTCTACACGCCCGACATCGTCACATTCTACAGCAGCGAAATCGAGAGAGCCAGGATGACCGCATTGGCAGTCGCTGCTGGTCTCTTTCCGCCTAATAAGGATCAGAAGTAAGGACGTTTACGAACGTGTTGAAAGTCCTGACTAACTATGTCGTTTTGTGGATACTCGCAGGTGGGACAAGTTGTTGGATTGGCAGCCCATACCCGTCTGGTCGGTGAACAATAGTATACTCTTCTCAGGTACCAAATGTTCCGAGTGGATAAAAATGAGAGAGGAAGACGAGAGAAGAAGAAAAGTGCAGCTTGAACGCATATTAGGAGAGTTCCTGCAAGGTTTATCGATGTACGCGGGTACAAATGTTACGCAGAGAGGGGTCTATGACATTTACGATCAGATTGAAGCTGAGGTAAGTTCTTCTGGGGTGAAGGGGGGTAGTTATTTATACGAATTCATTCTATAGGAGAGAGTTGCCTATGTTGTACCACCGTCTAAACCGTGCCACATATTTTATGAAACGTAGTGCTTTACAATTCCGGTTTCGTAATATATTAGTGGTGGTACGATTTAGGTGGTGATACAATATAGACACAACTCTCTCCTACATACACAGCTGGAAATTGTATGTTGGAGGTGGTCCACACATTTTTGTATTTATGTTCAAACTTAATCGATTCTTCGTCTTGATCTTATATTTCTTGTATTAAAATTAATACAAGAGGAATGTTAAATTAATGGACTATTTCCAGTACACAATTTCCAACCGTATACCGTATGTCCCAGGAGAATTCGAGCAAGTACCGATACCTATGGCCGATAACTTGAAATTTGACTTCGGCTGTGTTTGCCGACGGTCGAGAATTTGGTAGTTAGAGTTGGCTTTGAGAAGAGTGCGCTATGTGTGCTGCGTGAGAGCCAAAAGTGTCAAACGTCTGATTTCCTGATAGCTTTCAATTCCGGAGATCGAAGTATTGAATAATAGACGAAACACTTCGATCTCCCGAATTGACATCTATCGGGAAATCAGACGTTTGACACTTTTCGCTCTCACGCAGCGCACACAGCGCACTCTTTTCAAGCCAACTCTATCAAATTTTCGACCGTCGGCAAACACTGCCGAAGTCAAATTTCAAGTTATCGGCCATTGGTATCGGTACTTGCTCGAATTCTCCTGGGACATACAGTATACTTAACTTTATTTGATCATAATATAATCGCGGATCAAAATGAGAGAATTACTATAGTTGTGTTAGTTTACCTTGAACTTAGATGCATTGTCATATATGCATAAGGGTATTCAATTTAACTTTTCTTCGCGTAATATTAAAGCATCTTATCCTATACGTATAGAGATAATTTAACGTAACTTCACTTTTCATAATATCAAATCACTTTACTTACTCTACATGATGAATTGGTCCAACTCGCATCTTTCTTACGTAGGTAGGTATCTTTGCTCCAATTGATCATGTGTGTAGTTTTTTATGAAAATCATTTTCACATAGAGTTAATTTTTGATAAGTCGTTATTGTGAAAAGAAAGAGATGCGAATGAAGAAATTATAACGACTGATCGTAGGAAAGCTCCGGAAAGCCCGCGCCGGATTGGATATACCAATTTGGCTATCCTGATGGCGAGATAAACAATATTGCTGGTTTCGAATTGTACCTTCAATCCTACTCTACCGCTATGCAAAAATATACCGGAGGTAAAACTTCGTCACTCTCCCACTAAATATGTCCAACTCTTTTCCTCCTAATTTTGCCATTGTGCCTATAATAATGTCTCCAACACTCGCAGGTCAGTGGATCGCCGAATGGTTGTCCAACGTGGACCATCACTTGAACGGAATGCTGGGCGCTAAAAAGGGAATCTTCTACGGTGGTCACCAAAATAACATAGGTGCGCTTCTAACGACCCTTCATGTCTTCAGATCACACATGCCTAAGTTCTGCAGTTCCGTGACCTTCGAGCTGCATGAATTAGAGGGCGATTATTTCGTGAAGGTACCAAGATATTCTTCTTCCTGAAATCCTTTAGATCGTACGGAACCACTATTCTGAAGTTAAACTGAATTTCTTGTATGTTTCCCTTCTAGGTCATCTACAGGAATGGCAATGTGGTCGAAGAGCTGACGATTCCCAAATGCGGTGACGCTTATTGTCCCTTGGAAACGTTCATATCGATATTCGCTGATGTATTACCGGATGATAGCCTCACGTGTACTCTTTCTACTGCTGATATTAAATAAATGCGACAATACAATTATTGTGTTAGCGTAAACTACATAAATAACGCTACTCTGAACAAAATTATAAGCTTTTTTGATGAAGGGCTACCTACATTCTATAAAGTCACATAGGTATACTCTAACTTAATAGAATATAGCATATTATAGAGCTTATATTTTCGTAGAGAATAGCGCCATAAAAGGCATGTTGGTCGTCAATTAGCTAGCCTCGCAGTTTCACCTAAACCCTTTCATTTGACACTAGATATTTAACTACTCTTTATCGGCTATTCGATTAGGTGGCTAATGAGTTATAAAGTAACACTGACGATAAGCCAATTTTAAGTTCGGGTTTTGAGGATCTATGCGTCGGAAAGTGAATATTTGATTAGCGGTTTTCGTAAGTGGACCAATTGTCACTATTTCTGAAGATGGTTATTCTTCATGGCGCGTATTACATAATCATGAATTTAGATCAACCTGAAACTTTGACTTTAAAAATGGATTTTATTGAAGCAGTCTTGACGAAGGGACTTCATCGATCGCCTTATTTCAAATTCTTATAAAAAACATGGACTTTGGCACCTTTTGTAGTAATTTTGACCCCAAGGTATGTAGATTTTTTGCAATAGTTACTTACATTAATAGAGTTTAGACTTGTCGCTGTGTGTGTTTCTCTATGTAAATTAGTTTGATATGAGCTATATTATTCGGCAGGTAACGGCAGGAGATTTTCTGGCTTGCATGTGCTTCTAGTACTCTTATAGGGCCGGTTTTACCAACACGGTATAAACGCGGTATAGCGCTATACTGAGAATAACCAGCAATAAGCCTTATGGTTATTCTCAGTATAGCGCTATACCGCGTTTATAGCTGTTGGTAAAACCGGCCCTAACTGTAATAAATGCAACATAAATTAAAACCTGCTTTAACCTGTTCTTTTTTTGATGTGTAAACATCTATGCTGTGGCTCTGCGGTACGATCTTCCTGGGAAATTGAGCGTCAGACGTAAGTCATGTAGATGTGACTGCGTCAGTGTGTGTGTCGCGCTACCGCGCATACTATTCGCGCAAGATGCCCATGCACACGCTCGCGCGTGGTCGCTAGGATTACTTTCTAGTGAAAATACGTGTTAAGTGCAGTGTGTTTTTGTGTGTCTTATAAGTTATAAAAATTGGTGAGTATAAATACGTAATAATAGAATATAGTGATAATTGCTTAATTATAAACTATCCATAGAACTATAATTGTATAATACACAATAAAATTATAGTTTGACTATGGGCTTTTAGGTTATAGAGCCTAAATCATGTATAAAAAATATGTATATATTTATATATAAATATAAGTACACATAAATATATATACTATTATATACACATATATATACAAAAGAAATAAAGTGTTTTAAATTGATTGTCAATAAAAAACATTTTATTTCTCTTGAATTTATATTAAATAATGAAATGTTATCTAACTCTTCAGCAAATCCGGCCTCTACAACTGGCAATGTCTTCTAACGAAGCTGGTAAAGATTTAATTGGAGTGAAGTTGAATATCGCCAAACGACAGGTCTATCAGTGGCTTCAAGATCAGTTGGAGACTTATGTGCAGCAGAATGCATATTAACTAACGGACAGAAAGTATTCTCAGTCGCTGTTTATATATCGCCCAACCAACAGATAAAGGATATTATAAAATTCCTACACTCTCTCTCTCTCTCTCTCTTCATTCTACTGCCATATACTCCGGTAGGAGCTGCAGAACTTGGTGAAGATCTCGACAAGATGCCAATGATATTAGGAGACGACTTCAATACGGATTTCTCATCGGACGATGCACAACCACTTATTTCCTTCTTAGAAGAAAAATTAAATTTGAAAATAAATACGAATAGAAATATTTCGACTACAAATTCAAAAACAACAATAGACGCTGTGTTCTCGCGGTTCATAGAAAAAATAAAATCAGAAATTTATGTATCTTATTTTAGCTATCACAAACCAATAATCACTTGTATAAAAGAAATTGAAGAGAAATAAATGGTAAAGAGGACACGATCTAATATAATAATAATAAATATTTTATTATAGAAAAAATTAAACTTCTTTATGTCGAACTACGACGTCACATTCCCCAATTAAACTCGGACCGCAGATAAATGTAAGATATTTACACATCCTCCGTGAGTACAACGGCACTCACACCTTTTTTTTGCATTTCTATTGGTTCCGTCGCACGATAGACGGTCTTCTACACATCGGTCTTACCGCTCAATCTCATCGCGATCGAAGTACCTCGCTAATTTAGAGTTAATCTCGAAATCGGCGAGGCGGTATGTTTCGGCGAAACTATTATTATATATTATTAATAATAATAGTAATAATAAATTATTAATTTGCAACAGAAACACCTTACCGGATGATGAGAAAATAGCACAATTTTGCGTCATGAGCCCGCAGTCTACAAACAGCGAACTTCAGGAGGCGCTTACTCATTTACTAATGCGTAAATGTATAAATGAATAAAATTGATTTCTTTTATTATATTCAATTATTAATTTAACATTAAAATTATTTCATAACAAAAATGTATGATTCTATAAATATTTTTTATAAATAAATAATTTTAATTTTTGTTATGAATTAACATTATATTTATAGATAAGTAACCCTACTACACGCGTAATGAGACTTCACGGGCAAAGAAGTTCCTTAGTTTTTCAATAACGAATTTCGATAAGCTAAATCGGCGTTCTGAACCACTATGCGACGCTCAGCCGGCGGTGTTCGTTTATGCCTCGAAGAAACTATTGGGGTCCGGCGCACCGGGTTAAGGGCATCCGCCTTGCTCCCGAGGATCTGCGAGGGAAAGCGCCCGAAAGCGGCACGGGGGGGTTGGCGAGCGTAGCGAACAGGGGGCGGAGCCCTCTAGTCTGTTAAAAATTACTGATTACGATGGAGATACTGATTGTTGCAGAATTTCCGACACGGTTTTGATTTCACATTGAACCGGTATGTGTCTCTATAAGTGACTTTTTTGGAAAAAGTGAATTTTTCACTTTTTTTCTTTTGAAAGGATGTTTATAATAAACTGTAACTTTTTATAAACCAATTTTCTTAAATTAGATACATGAACAATTAATAAATGCGTTTTCAGAATGAACAGCCGTTTCCGAATAAATTACTAAGAAAATTTTGCCCTAACACAGTGCAGCCATCTATTGAAAAAATTTCATACTATTTGTCGGGGACATTTAGCCTTAATGGCTTATTCAACTTAAACCAAATTCGGTATGGGGGGTTTTTTGGGTCGCTAATCACGAATCTGAAGTCAGATTTTAAAAATTCAAGATGGCGGATCCAAAATGGCGGACGAGATTTTCGAAAATTGACGGATTCGTGCTAAATTTGGTAAAGTGGTTTTTTTAGGTCGCTGATCACGAATCTAAAATCAGATTTCAAAAATTCAAAATTTTCCAAATTTTGCGCGAATCCGTCAATTTTCGAAAATCTCGTCCGCCATATTGGATCCGCCATCTTCAATTTTTGAAACCTGACTCCAAATTCGTGATCAGCGACCCAAGAAACCCCCTATATCGTATTTGGTTTAAGTTGAATAAGCCATTAAGCATGTTGTCCTTCTAATTCAAGGAAATTACGCATTGTGCTCCGGTGACCATAAAGGTCACATGAAAAAAATGGTCAAGGACATATTTGAATGTGAAATTTCCCGCTCTTTTCATTTCCGGTATCAAAAATAGGGGTTCGCATTTAAAAAGATCAATTTTACCTTGATATGATCTTGAGTCATGGTCAAGGTCAAATCCAGTATGACCATTGGGTAGCCAAGGAAAGATTCTAAACGTATTGTATTAAACATTTTTCTCTAAAATGATTTCCCGCTGACATAATCAGCCGTACCGGGACTTTTTGAAGACCCTGTATATACGTCTATGTATGTACAAATAAGGAGTACTTAATCATAACGTAAAGTTGCCTCTCGATGGGGAGGGTACTTTAAGAGCGATTAGAGGAATATAATTTTAGGAAATGTCATTTCCCCATTTAATTTTAAGCATCTAGAATAAAAATCGGTAGTATTGAAAAACTCTACTTCTTGCATGCTTAGTATCAATGTTACAAATAGCTCTGCGGTAAAGTGCCAGATTGATGTCTAGAAAATCTCAGATTCAAACCCAACAACATGCAATGAAAATTGGCACACTCTTTAAATAAAGCAATATGGCAATGAATACAGCGTAAGAGTATATGAATCGCAAAAAATCCTAATGCAAATCCATAGAACCTCCTATGTATATAAATAGGGACATCTTCTATAATATCCGATGTACTTTTCATATACGTGCAAAGCATACGCAATATCTTTCAATGCATATGTGCACATACTGTATACATTACATATCCAAATGCTGTGTGGGACCGATAAGTAGCGGCAATGCTCCGCAGCTATACCACATACTTTTACTTGGATCAACAACAAAAAATTCAAAAATTGCATCATACTGTCTTATTCATAGCTTCTCACCTTTATACATATTCAATGCCTCATCGTCATCAACACCTGCGCCTACATTAATGGTTCGTAAATATTGACAAATTTATGTATTAATAAAACGAACTTAGCCACCTCGCCAAACATTTTTTCTCATTTTCGTGGCGGTATATAACAGTCTCACTACGACTCGCTTCCTACTACATACGATTCTAATTCGGTCTCCACTAACGGTAAGTAAACTACTCGTCAGCCGACAAAAATGGAGCAAATGAGGAGCTCCGAATCAAAACGCAGTTTTCGACAGCTGAACATTGGTTAAAAACTGCGTTATGATTCGGAGCTCCTCAAATATTTGGGACTCGATGAAAGATCGGCTAATTATCATTCGTTCTCACCTGAAATCCTTTTCCTATTGAGGGAGTGATTATTGCCCTATCGTTAGAATACTTATCACCCCAAATTTAATATCCATTTATCATCATTGGATTCTAGTTACTTTGATACTGGTCATTTTGGCATATACATATTTATAAGTACGAACCTAATAAATATCCATCCGCATATGATGCATATAGGAAACAAAGGTGTGTTCGGTATATTTTTTGTATCACTACGTAACGTTACAAGGATGAAATATATATTCATTACATGGTTCTTGATATACGTACATATCGCACCTCCGGAAGAACAATGACGCAAGTGCAAATTTTGAAATTTTTTAATTAAACCCCTCAATAGTCTTGAAAATCATTTTTTGTCACTCAGTGTCAAATGCTCGGTTTCATGGGCGTCCTCGACGCATGTGAAATCATCTTTCACACACCAATTCGTGAAAAGTTGCGCAGTGCGTGAAATAACCTGCGCAGTGCGTGAAATCGTCAACCTCGTATTTGACACTTAGTGACAAAAAATAGAATTCGTTATTCGGTTGTTTCGCGCCGTTCTAACGAGTGTGATTGCCGTACTCGCTTCGCTCGTGCGGCAAACTTCACACTCGTTAGAAACAGCGCTTCACGCCCTAATAACGAAAATAACTAATTCTTCACACTGGCGTCCACGCTCTAAGCTCGGTTTTGACTCTGGTGACAAAAAGTCAAATTCGATATTCGTTTGTTTCGTGCCGTTTTTAACTCGTGATAGCCGCACTCGCTTCGCTCGTGCGACCAACTTCACGCTCGTTAAAAACATGCGCTTCACACACTCGTATCGGAAATAACTATTAAGAATATTGAGCGGTTTAATTAAAAAATTTCAAAATTTGCACTTGCGTCATAGTTCCTCCGGAGGTGCGATATATATAATACGTGTATAATATTAGTTTTTTAATCGTATACGTAACTCTTCTTTCACTATTATTCGTTTAAAAGACATACGAAATAGACGATTTTTAGATCATATTTCTATTTGTGCGTACATTATACGAATGAGTTTTTACTAGGAAGCTTTATTTCATTAGCTAGTTACAACTACAGTCCTACATCCAGTACCGTTAGTCATATCACTATATTCCATTCAAAGTACGAGTAATATCCAGTCGTCGAAAAGTGAGTACACTTTTCCTGGAAAATATATGTTATCCCATTATCTATATATATAAAAATGAATGTTTGTCTGTCTGTCTGTCTGTCTGTCTGTCTGTCTGTCTGTCTGTCTGTCTGTCTGTATGTCTCTTATGCCTTCCTAAACCGTTCATCCGATTGCGATGAAATTTTGGGAAATGAATGGACGCATGCCCGCGATGGTTTCTGAGTTAGTAAATTGGATTTGACATTGACAATGACCTTCTAGGTAAAATTGATTTTTTTAAATCCGAACCTCTATTTTATATACCGAAAATGAAAAGAGCGGGAAATTTCACGTTCAAATATGTCCTTGACCATTATTTCCATGTGACCTTTATGGTCAGCGGAGGTCAAATTAAGGTCAAGTACAGTTCGATTTCGTACCATGAAAGCTATGGGCCCTATACAAATTCTTTTTGATAGTAGGATTTAGGATTTTTTAGTGGCTGTACAATGGTGATATTGTATTTGACCTTGACCATGACCTTCATTTGGAATCTCTTACATCTGACATAATATTCCAAATCAGTTACACGAAAAATCCCTTAGTGCCAACCAAATTTAATCGAGGTAACAATCATCACTGGCAAATTCAAAGGCGAAGACGTCCTCATTCACGCATACCTATGATTTCCAACGATTTAACATTCGAATTCAAGCGGCTCCAGTTCCCTTTGCGTCTTGCTTTTGCTATTACCATCAACAAAGCACAAGGTCAATGGTTGACTATTGCTGGCTTAAATTTGGAAAATTCATGTTTTTCACACGGCCAATTGTATGTGGCTTGCTCCAGAGTTGGCATACCGAAAAATTTACACGTTTTTACTCTAAATAAAAAAAATAAAAAACATTGTCTATCCGCTGGCCTTAAGATAAATTAATAAAAGAAATATACTTTCCAATTTAAATTAAATACATGTGTTTTTTAGCGTAGCATGGCTCCCTACCTATGAGTATAGATATCTGCTAAAAATTCATTAAATGACGACCAAAATCAATCCACAATCTACCCGTGCGGAGCCGGGACGGGCTGCTAGTATATTAATAAAAACGCAATCATTTATAAACTGGATATCATTGAATCAACACTATCAGTGTACGCAATATTTACAAATCTCGAATTAGCTTATACTTCTATTATATTTTCCTTCCTCAGGAACAATTCAATCGACATGGGAGTCTTAACGCTTATGTCGATACTCTTTGTGCTGGGCGCATGCGAGGCAAAGCTGGAACTGTTCCAAACAATATTTATGAACGGAGACCGGGCACCCATAAAAGGTGGACAGCAGTACTACCCGAACGATCCGTACTTAAACGAGACCTGGTATCCCGAAGGATTTGGGGGACTCAACAACGTGAGTAAATAATGCACGAGTTGGATCCGTGTATCTTCTAATCGAAGCAACATGTTTATAGGTTTGTTCTAGTTGTTTACACTAACAATAATTACATTTGATTTTTCACAGTATAGTATAATATATCTTAAGCTGCCAAACAGTGTAAGAAAGTATAGAGCTCCCTACAAATTTGTACACCCCTTCCCTTGGGGAAGAGTAAGAATTGATGAGAAATTCTATACTTTCAGCCCATTTGTGATAATTATAGATAGATATACTATAGCATGGAGAAACGAGTGCAGAAAGTGTAGGCGGCGAGAATAAACCTTGCACTCTACCCTCTAACGTATATTTCTTCAGCGCGGGAAACAGAGAGCCTTCGCGCTGGGCAAATTCTACAAGGAGAGGTATGGAAAGTGGTTAGGTGATGTCTACACGCCCGACATCGTCACATTCTACAGCAGTAAGGTCGAGAGAGCCAGGATGACCGCATTGATAGTCGCTGCTGGTCTGTTTCCGCCCAATAAGGATCAGAAGTAAGGATGTTTACGAACGTTTTGAAAGTCCTGACTAACTCTGTCGTTTTGTGGATACCCGCAGGTGGAACAAGTTGTTGGATTGGCAGCCCATACCCGTCTGGTCGGTAAACAATAGTATACTCTTCTCAGGTACCAAATGTTCCGAGTGGATGAGAGAGGAAGACGAGACAAGAAGAAAAGTGCCGCTCGAACTTATATTAGGAGAGTTCCTGCAACGTGTATCGATGTATGCGGGTGCAGATCTTACGCAGAGAGGGGTCTATGACATTTATGCTCAGATTGTAGCTCAGGTAAGTCCTTCTGAGGTGAGAGGGTGGTTATTTATACGAATTCATTCTATAGAAGGGAGTTGCCTATGTCATACCACCGCTTGAACCGCGCCGCGATTGATATTTTATGAAACAGAGTGCTCTATAATTCCGGTTTCGTAATATATTAGTGGTGGTACGATTTAGGTGGTGATATAATATAGACACACAACTCTCCCCTACATACACAGATGGAAATTTCGTGTTGGAGGTGGTTCACTCATATTTGTATTTATGTTAAAACTTAATCGATTCTTCGTCTTGATCTTATATTTCTTGTATTAAAATTAACACAAAGAATGTTAAAGTAGTGGACTATTTCCAATACACAATTTCCAACCGTGTATACTTAACTTTATATGAACATAATATAATCGCGGATCAAAATGAAAGAATTACTATAGTTATGTTAGTTTATCTTGAACTTAGATGCATTGTCATATATACATAAAGGTATTTCAATTTAACTTTTCTTCGCGTAATATTAAAGCATCTTATCCTATACGTATAGAGATAATTTAACGTAACTTCACTTTTCATAATATCAAATCACTTTATTTACTCTACATGATGAATTGGTTCAACTCGCATCTCTCTTACGTAGGTAGGTATCTTTGCTCCAATTGATCATGTGTGTAGTTTTTTATGAAAATCATTTTCACATAGAGTTAATTTTTTATAACTCGTTATTGTAAAAATAAAGAGATACGAATGAAGAAACGGTAACGACTGATCGTAGGAAAGCTCTGGAAAGCCCGCGCCGGATTGGATATACCAATTTGGCTACCCTGATGGTGAAATACGCAGCATTGCTGGTTTGGAATTGTACCTTCAATCCTACTCTACCGCTATGCAAAAATATACCGGAGGTAAAATTTCATCACTCTTCCACTAAATCTGTCCAACTCTTTTCCTCCTAATTTTGCCAATGTACATATAATAATGTCTCCAACACTCGCAGGTCCGTGGATCTCCGAATGGTTGTACAACGTGGACTATCACTTAAACGGAATGCTGGGCGATAAAAAGGGAATCTTCTACGGTGGTCACCAAAATAACATAGCTGCAATTCTAACGACCCTTAAAGTCTTCAATTTACACGTTCCTAAGTACTGCAGTTCCGTGACCTTCGAGCTGCACAAATTTGATTGCGATTATTTCGTGAAGGTGCTAAGATATTCTTCTTCCTGAAATCCTTTAGATCGTATGGAACCACTCTTCTCAGGTTAAACTGAATTTCTTGTATTTTTCTCTTGTAGGTCTACTACAAGAATGGCGATGTGGTCGAGAAGCTGACGATTCCCGATTGCGGTGACGTTTATTGTCCCTTGGAAAAGTTCATATCGATATTCGCTGATATATTACCACATGATCACCTCACGTGTACTCTTCCTACTGATACTAAATAAATGCGACAATACAATTATTGTTAGCATAAACTACATAAATAACGCTATTCTGAACAAAACTATAAGCTTGATAAAGGGCTACCTACATTCTATAAAGTTACAGAGGTAGTCTCTAACTTTATAGAATATAGCATATTATTGAGAGAGCTTATATTTTCGTAGAGAATAGCGCCATAAGGCATATTAGTCGTGAATTAGCTAGCCACGCAGTATCACCTAAACGCTTTCATTTGATACTAGATATTTAACTACTCTTTATCAGCTATCCGATTAGGTGGCCAACGAGTTATAAAGTAACATCGACGATAAGCCAAATTTAAGTTCGGGTTTTGAGGATCTATGCGTCGGAAAGTGAATATTTGATGAGTAGTTTTTCTAAGTGGATCAATTGTCGCTATTTCTGAAGATGGTTATGCTTCATGGCGTATTATATAATCATGAATCAACCTGAAACTCTGACTTTAAAAATGGATTTTACTGGTGCAGGCTTAACGAAGGGACTTCATCAATCGCATTACTTCAAACTCTTACAAAAAACATCTACTTTGGCACCTTTTGCAGTAATTTTTAAACGACGTTGAGGAAATTTGCATCTTACCTTTAAATTTTAAACTACTACGTAAATATTCAACGTCAAACTAACGGAGCGCTGCACGAATCGACTTTGTATAATGACTGGAATCTATTGCATTTAATAATTGAACTGATATTATCTTCCTCTCTTGAAAAGGAGGAAGAACATATGAAACTGAAATTAATAAAAATTAAATTTTTCGTTAAACTGTGTTATCTTTCCTTTCGCTATCAAGGGTTACCTATTTTGTTCAACATTTGTGGTTTGTGGAGATGTATACGTTAATGATGCGATTTGTAAAATTACTTCGCGATAGATATCTAAATATTGGGTGGATGCAAAAGTTCGTCCCGTTTTCGGGAGTAAAAACGCAAACTGCAAATTGCAATTGCATCGCAAAACCGAAGTACCTATATCTACTTGGCACGTGTGAAGTTTTCGTGTTATTTGATAGTAGGAGTATCAGAGAATATCTGGGGGGAAAGTTGTGTTATTTGGTTATATTTTTAGAATTTTGTTAAGCATTAAAAGTGGTAGAAATAAGGGGCATTTTCGACATATTATGCTTTTTAGTTTCTGGAAGGGCAAGAATGTTTCGCATACGTAAACAAAAATATGGATGTATACGATGGGGGTACCCTTAATGATTTCACGTGCCGTAAATGGTTTAGAAAATTTTGTGACATAAATTTTAATGTTTAAAAAAATTCAAAAAAACAACCAAATAACACAATTTTCTCCCCAAAATATTCTCTGATATTCCTACTATCAAATAACACCAAAACTTCACACATGCCAAATAGATAATACTTCTGTTTTGCGATGCAATGACTTTTACTTCCGGAAACGGAACGAACTTTTGCATCAACTCAATATGATTCCCACATTTGATAGAAAATACCTTTTTCATTCTGTGTAATTGGAAATTTGATGTCAAATTTAATACATTTCACATGACCCAATTAGTATACACAAATTTGGGTATTCATTTAATTAAAAGCTTCTGTGCCAAACAATAACATAAACTTTTTGTTACCTTCTTTTGTTATTTTATCTGATTACTCTCTGTATTTTGTTACTTAAAGTAATATTCGAAGTGAACACTAGTATCACTAGTTATAATGTCACTTTTCGTCTTATCATCAGGAGAATGACGAGTTAATAATTTTCTCAAAGACACTATACTTTTCTTTCATTAAATTTACATTTACACACTATAGCTTCAAAGGTAACAGACAATTTTGTATTTTTTTACTGGTTACACATAAAACACACTTGAAATCAGTTAAAATAAGAATAACCCACGTGAATTATGTTAAAATAATAAACGAAAAAGTCTGACAGATTTGGCATAAATAATTTTCACAAGCATACCATTTAACGGGAAGGTACAAAATTTCCAACTGTACATAAGTATATAAAAGAAGTAAATACATTCGATGTAAATAACATTCAGAGAGAAATTGTTTAAATCCATCCTATCTTTCCTGCAGCAGCCAAACAGCCGTTAAACATCACTCGAAATTCGAATACACAGCGGCGTGAAACCGATGGCGCATCAAATCGACCCCAGCTCAGTCTCTGTCGATGGCAGAGAGACGCACCTTCCTCTCGCGCGCTCAGGCGTGGAAGGCAGTGGCGTACTCTTTAACCCGACGGAAGGGACGTTGGACCGTGTAATCCGAATGCTGATTCGGCAGAATCCAAGTCGGTAATTTGCTCGAAGCGAAGTGGGATGGAGAAAGAGAAACATGCGGAGAAAGTGGGAGGGCGAGTGGGAGGCAAGTCGACGGTGTGTCGTCTCATTACCATAATTGAAACCACTCAAAACAATTGGACGTAGATTAGTCGACCCGGCGCGGCGGCGTATTTAATGCCGCGCTTGCGGCATTATCTCGCGTTATGTTACAGTTTCTTGCGAGAGGAGGGAAAAGAGTCTGCCCTTTACTTTTTCCCTGTTCGACTTTTGGCTTGGAACAGTAGGAATCAATAACAACGGGATTGGATACCAACTTTATTCGACTTCGTCTTCTTATCGGCTCTGATCTTTCTTGACTCGATATTGTATCGACTTTCCTTCTCGAAGATAAGAATTTCGTGCTAATGTAGGTAAAAAATGTCTAGAAAATATTATATTCAGCGAATGTTACTACGCAACATTGATACCTTCTTCCAAAGTGTGAAGAAGCGAAGCGAAAACGATGGCTTTTCCTGTCTCTTTCATTTTAGGGACTAGAGAAATATATTGCACCGGTGTTCTCTCTCTTCATATTCCATTCTTGTTTTTTAAAAAACGATCCAAATTTAAATTCGAGTCGAACTGTTTTCGGGACCGACGGAAGGACAGAGTGTTAAGTGATATGCGAGGTGAAAGAGAAAGAGAGGGAGAGAGAGAGAGAGAGAGAAGAAAGGGAGAGGGAGAGAGATATGTATACTCTTCGTTGTACTCTTCTCACGAATAATAAAAAAGGAAAGAAACAAATATATGTATAAGATTTTGGAGGAGAGAAATGCAAAGGCCCAGATGCGCGCGTGAAACGTGTAAGTCAATCGCCTTCCCATTCAATTGCGAATCACTTGGGGTCGAAGTGCGTATGCATTCAGTAGGCGTGTAAAAAAAAAATTGGAGTATATCTTATTTTTAAAAAAAAGTGAATTTGGAATTACTGTGGACGAGTTTGTCTTTCAAAAAATCATAATTTCATTATCGTAAGTTCCAGAATAAATTCGTTCCCAAAGAGCATCCACTGTAACGATCAACCTCATAGTAACCATGTCGAAAATAAAAAAATATCTTCTCACAAACATAGCACTTCTTTTTATATCTCATCCAAATGTAAGTGCCAAGTAGTTATAAAGCATATAAAAAATTCACAGATCTCGCAATCCTTGCAACTATCGGGACATTGAAAATGATTCGAAAAATATATAAATGATATTTTATTAACTATGTCTTACAATGCAAAAAAGATATATAATCATATAATAGCATATTATATATTTACCGCGATATTACAAAGTAATTTTTTTTGTTTTACGAATACAATATATAAACTATTACAATACCTACAATATATACATTGGGGTGGCACGTCAGATTATGTTAGTTTATCATGTTTTAAGAATTGTCACCAAAGATCTGCACGATAAAAAGTTTTCTAGAGGTCGCCCATGAATTTTGAAAACTCAAAAACAGTGAAATATCGATTTTTCTTTTTCATTACACTTTTTTTTCTTTCTACTTCGAATACAACATACATCTCTAACACTAATCGAATCTAAAATTACTCTGTTTCGTAACTCTCATTTTCTATATAATCCTCAAACTCATTATCCTCATCGCTGTCGTCAATCATGTCATCATTTTCAGCTCCGAATTAGCATCCTCCTCCTCCGGAATTCAAAGAAGCTTTAGTCGTTTTTCTGATTTCACACTAGCAAACTCGAGAAGTAAGTACCTTTATTGGTAGTAAAAATCTCTCTGTTAAGTATATAAAATAGTTTTTCCTCACTCATATCCATTTCGAGTCCTTTTCCAGCCTATTTTTAGACCGTAAGTTGGAGTTTTTCCCGCGTGACACCGACCGGGAGTCCGCAGGCTGTCAAAAGATTATTTAGTCTGAAGTGTGGGTCCTTTTTCAAACTGATAAAGGCAACGTGAAATGAGTCATGTATAGTTCTGTTTATTTTGTTTTGA
>OY783200.1:19048189-19112201 GCA_963678675.1 Xiphydria camelus
GAACGACAGACCGCGCTCTGTGTGCCCTGGCTCTAAGGGCCCTACAGACGACCAACTTGGTTGTCAACTTAGTTGTCAACTAGGTTGGCAACTTCTGCCAGAGACGAAACGAAATGTTGGCAACCAAGTTGCCAACATCACTTTCAAGGCGAGAGTGGAGTAGAGTGGATGGTTATAGTATAGCTCGAGGGTAACTTTGGTTGCCTTCATGACTGCGAGCAGAGTTGAGACGAAGAACACTATACGATGATCTAAATCCCCGTATATACGGACGTTACATTTTTATTTATATCGATAAATGGACAAACATTGTAATTTGTTCAATTATTAAATCAATACATTATTAGACTTCAAGTCTCCAAAGTATGTTCAGCAAGTTATAAACTATACTGTCTATTAAAAAGCACAGATTATTATAGTCAATCAAAGACAATCAATGAATGTAGGATGAATAAACATTCGTATCACACACATTAGTTCTTTATTCGTATCAATTTGCGTCTATCTATGCAAGAATATTTATTAAAATATATAATCAAAAATGTAGACAAAAATGTTGAGAAAAGAATTAGACGATTATAAAATCTCATCTATTCGAGGTATTTCTTATTGACTGGAAAAGCAACATATATTTGCTCATCAAACTTCATATGAACACCAATAGAAATAATATTGTTAATCACAGGAGCGTGACAGTAGTTGGATGGGTGACCACTCATGATGAAAAGATATACAAATAATATTGTTCATAGTAATAGCCATTACATTATCAGTATTATTACAGGCTATTAAGAATTCCTCACTACTGCAACCATGATTATCTCCAGTGGCCACATAAATATTTTGACTGTTGCTATTAATTGATTAGTATTTTTATTAATTAATTAATCAATATTATTATTTAATTGGTAAAAATCAATATATCAATTAATCTGATTTTCATTACTGCAATAATAATAATAACAATAATATGCAGGAATTGGCTGGTAGGGGTTATGGCATTCAAACGAGGTTCAAATTTTGCCCCTACTTTCAAGCTAAAAGTGGAATATACGGAAACTTCTACCACCTTCAGCTTCAAAATAGAAGCAAAATAACATAGAGGCTCTGGTCTTGACGGCACAACTCCAAGTTCACAACTGATGTTGACAACCTTGTTGCCAACTTCCCTACAGACCTACAAAATAGTCGCCAACATCAGGCTCCACCCACGAAATATCCCAAGTTGTCGATCTTACCCCAACCATTCCTCCAACATGAATTTCCAACCACCAACCTGCCTACAGACGTCCAACATCCCTCCCAACACGGCAAATTGACAACTAAGTTGACAACCAAGTTGATCGTCTGTAGGGCCCTTTAGTTTGTGTACGTCACGCGATCATGCCACGGTGAGACCACAGTGGTGCCACTATGTGGCAGCACTGCGTGCGGCTAGCGTGTATAAATCCACGCTTTGCTGTCGGGGTCGAGAATACACACACGCGCGCACACGAGCACGCACACGTACGCACGCTCGCACACGCATTATCTTCATGAGCCTTCATATGACGTCATCAATGCCGAAAAAATTCAAAATATTAATTACTTTTTAATAATTAATTTCTCCGTAAATTCTTAACGGATTTCAATAAAATCAATTGCATTATGTTCGTAATTTTTTAATGAACATAGGGTTTTCCTCTGGATCAGAGATTTGAGAATACCCGGTATATATACATATATATCTGTAGCTGAGAGGTAAATAATCGTATGTCCATAAAAGAAAGTGTTCAGTAGTTAGCAAATCTACTTTACCTTTACCCCACTGATATATACATGGAGATACTACCTTTTCAAAACTAAAAATATTGGCAACCAATAAAACGGGACTTCCGATTTTCTTACCACAATAGCAAGTTGAAAGAGTGTAGTTTGAAAATGATATTAACTCAATATTGGATAAAATTGGAGTTACGACTATTTACCTCTCAGCTACAGATATAGTCGTCGTAATTTTGACGATAACCTGCGAGGGCAGTCGGCAATGTGCGAAATGCATCATCGTACATGTCGAGAGTGAATGCGTAGCATGTGGAGCATATACCGTACGAAGTAGAAATTCACACAGAGTTAACATTATATCGTGCTGGCAACGCTATACAGAAAAGAGAGGCGACCAAACGATAGATGCAGGCGGAAGGTGAGTCTATTGGTGGGTGCACCAATTTACAAGCGTTTTATTCTCGCTGTGACAAAAGGTGAGAGCGGAAAGGGGAGCGAAAGAGAGAGAAAGAGAGAGAGATCTGATACAAAGGTTCAGTGCTGAGGAGAGACAGGCAGAGTGGTTGGCTGATTGACACGCGTTGCATTCTGCAGCGGTGAGTAAAGAGCGAGAAAAAGAGAGACAGGGTGCTTTTGTACTACGCACCGCAACTAACAATAAGTACTTTTGGTGTTCCCTCCTGCTCTTGATAAACGGTTCGCCTTCTATTTATTTAAAGGCAATTTCTCCTTTTTTCATGCATTCATCGGGATCGTCTTTGCTCGTTATCGTCATACAAGGTGATATAACCTCCTAACTCGGCCTTCGGCCTAAATTGGTTTCACGGCTGCCTTCATAGGTATGAAGTTATTAGCTGTACGCCTAACAGAAGGCAATCGAGAGATTGTCTCAGAAACTATTTGTTATAGATATTCTCTTCTAAATCAGAGCTGTGCTACTATCGGCAATATTTACTGTGATACATATCCGGTCTTACCGTTTGATACTGACATGGGACGATATGGGATGTAGTGGGAGGCCTAGAGACGCCGTCCAATTGGTTCTATTGATCGCCGGCAGACGTCAATTTTCACAAGAGAAGTTCCCTAGGGCCGAAGCATTTAACAGACGAGAAAGTAAGGCAGGTGATCCGTACGCGTCTTTGTATTGCATGAATCACCCACCATACTTTCTTGTCGTCTAGGTGCTTAAACCCTGGGGAACTCCTCCCGCGACAATTAACGTCTGCCGGTGATCCATAGAATCGTACGACGTTCTTAAGCCTCCGACTAGTAATGCACATCCTGGAGTCTACAATTCGCTACATACCATATCATCCTATGTCAGTATCACAGAATAAGACCGGATATGGTTTTATGAGTAATCATGTACTAACCATATATTATAGTACGTACAGATTTAATCCAGAAGAGCATGAATTAAGATGGTGAGAACAAATTACCTTTATTCAAAAGAATATCTGATTACTTAAAACCCACATAAATGATTATTTTTTTCGAAAAAGCATTATCAACATTATTCGATCTGAATACGTTTCAGTTCAGTAGATAGCTTATGATATGAAGAAACTCTTTCTCCATCCATTCTAGCTCTCAATAGTCAGAGAAATAAAAAATTGATGAAATAAGCCATGCCCAGTCTGGGCTTCTTAACTGCAACACACGTTACAAGGTCTAAACCTCGAGAACCGCTAAGCCTATTGGCATGTGGTTTTGAATGAACTATTCAATACAGTTCTCGAGGGTTTCAGGGTACACATAGAAATGCTCTAAACTAGACCTGCGCATAAAAACGGACACTCTCTCTCTCTCTCTATCTCTCTCTCTCTCTCTCTCTCTCTCATATAAGTCTGGGTGATTCGTATCTCGTGTCACTCAGGCTTTCGACCATGTCGCGCGCTCGATGAAGAGGTCGTACGCGAAATAACGCAAGTGCCTGCGTAGGGTTACGTAAAAGCCGGTAGTCCTGGAACAAATTTCAACGTAGTACTGTGATGCGGAGAATTATGAGGAAAAACGAGCGACCCGCTGGGCCAGCGAGGATATGACGAAGCGGTACTCTAGGTATACTTTTATGATTATAGGGGGGTGAGCACGCGGGAGGGGTACATTTGGAACGACCAACAACTAGCCTCCGGCTATCCGTGAACTCGGAATACGCCTATAACTATACAGTCGCCAAGGCTGTATGCACAGGTCGAGCCAATCTGAAATGACATCAGCCATTCCGCTCGAAGCTGACATAACGTACATATTTCTCCCCATCCTTTCACCGAACGATTGCTAGGCGAACTCTTCCATGGCAGATTCTTCCTCGGATGAGTGACGAGTGCGGTTAGTGAGAAGAGGGAGCAGGGACGAAAGGGGTGCAGATTTTCCCCAAGTGGAATATCGAAGGAATGGATCGCTAGAATTGCGAGAGTTATTCTCGGATATGTCGCCGTGGGAAGAAAAATAAGCATATGTGCATGTATGTGAAGAAATTAGAGGTGAACTAAATATTTCCCTGTTTGTGAAATCATCAAATAAAAGTAAATCGAAGGATTGCAAAAAACAGTTAGAGTTGGTTATTCAAAATGTTGGGTTCATATTGTGTCTATTTCATTCTAATTAGTTGAATTAATTAATAAGGTAATTCGGGGAAGACGCAACTTTATTGCTAGTACTTTTATGTATCGGCAGGTGACAATACTGACCCTTTAGTGTGAAAAGTTGTCTCCCAGTGTGCACGTGAGTTGTCAATTTATTTGAAGTTATCGCCTTAATCGCCGTTATTTTTGGATTTTGTGAACATTTAACCTGGAGAGTACTTAAGGCTCATAAACGGATATTTTATTTTAAATAATATATCAGCAATATAAATGAGTTTCGCATTCTGTTACACACGCTAGGTAAGCAGAAACCGCCATAACCTTGCAATAAAACGAAATCAAACGTGTGTGTGGCCTCTTCCCCTTATACTTGGGGGAAGACGCAACAAATGCTGTATGTACTTAAGTATCTTAGTGATCTTAAGTACCTACTGTATGTTATAGAGTAAATAGAAATGCAGTTAATAATAAAAATTATAATTACAATATTATAATAATTATTTTTTGTATAATATTTTAAGAAACAGATGATATTGCTTTAATAATATTTTCTATTTATTTATTCAAAACGTATTAGGTGTTTTATACTCTTACACATCTTTTAATGTTTTTTTAAAGACAGAAATACTTTTAACTAAAAATTGTTTATTATCATACAGAGTATGGCCTGGTGGCATCTTCTCCATATGTATGGGGGAACATGCCACAAATACATGAGTTTATTTAACATTCAATTTCTTAATCCTGTACACACTGGGAAATAAATTAATAAGTATACATAGGTCAGCAATGAAATATTGAAAAACACAGTGTTTATTTTTCATTATCATACATCATTTAAATTTTTACTTATACTAACCAAAATATTGTTATATGTGGCGTCTTGCCCCGAATTACCTTAATTGTAGTAGGAACTTACCTATAAGTATTGATGCATAATATGTAGGGCCGAGGACTTTATGCTACTACACACATAAGGTGTGATAAAAATACAGGTGGAATCACGTTTCTGCTAAAAACATTTATTTCAACGCCAACTACACTTCGCAAACTTTAAACGCCCGATGTGTCAAATGCTCCACGTCAATCTGTCAAGCGTTTCGTAACTTTGAAGATAAGTAGGATCAATCGCAGAACATGCAAGTGACTCCGAGTTCAGTTGACATTACAGGAATTTGTTTCAAAACTGTAATATCAATGAAATATCAAGACCAACCCAAAGGATAAAATAATTTGCGAATGATAACGTAATTTGTACGAATATGTAAGCTACGGTCGGCGCGGTAGACTCGACGGCCGCACGATGAGCAATCACCGAAGAGACTCTCGGACCACGATCCGAGATTCACGCCGGTTGTCGATCGAATGCCTTTCTTCGATTGCTTAGAGGAGCATGAATCCTCCTTGCTCCTTTGTCCTGGGCCTGCGTCGGAAAGCCCCGTTGCCTTGACGTCACTATGGGGGAAACTGCCCGCTTCAACCTGGCATCGTGGATCGTCCTTGCTTGGCGCGTCCACTCCTAACGGTGCCTTGAAATGCCCTTTCAAATAGTCATACGAATAACAAAATACATATTAGAATTTTTTAAATTCAGATGCAACGCATTGTAGGTTTCGAATTCCAGATGGATCTCTTCGTAGTGTCTCTGGGACTTTTTCCGGGATATTCTCTGGGATATTCTCCGAAAAATTTCTTGAGACCTTCTTCAGGAAGTCTCCCGTGCGTAGATATATCGCGCTATAGTTTTCAAAAATCAGCTGTACCACACAGCGTGTCTTAGGGCCGGTTTTACCAACACGGTATAAACGTGGTATAGCGCTATACTGAGAATAACCAGTAATAAGCCTTATGGCTATTCTCAGTATAGCGCTATACCTGTTGGTAAGTTGGCAATTGCGTTCAGTTGCACTGCATGGTCGTTTTCATCGTCGGTTCCGAGCTTCGGGTGGATCCGTTTGCAGTTTTCAAAGTCCAGGTATAGCGCATCATAGGTTTCGCATTCAAGTTGTGTCTCTTCATAGTTTCTTCGAGACTTTTTCCGGAATAATTTCCAGAACATTCTTCAGGACGTTCCTGGAACTTTTTTCGAGATATTCTCCGGAATGTTTTTCAGGACTTTTTCCGAGACATTATTCAGGGCCTTTTAACATTCAAATATAACGTATCGTAGGTTTTTGATTCCAGGTGGATCTCGTCGTACTTTTTCCGGGATTATCTCCGATGCGCTCAATGCAATCAGTGACTAGCGCAGAGAGGTTTCACTACTTTCAGGAAAGAAGTATTAATCGAACTAACTAAATGTTTACTTATTTCACTCAAGTCATTATAACGTTAATTTGTTTGTTGGCAAATCTATATGTAGTATATTTGCGTAGTTATCAATAATCGCGCAATATGTGGTATCGCCAATTTCAATATTTAATTTTGTAGGAGGGGTAATACGTACAGAGCACGAATAGACTATAACTAGAGTTTATTCAGGATAAGGGCGTACAGATGGTCGTGTGTGTGTGCGAGTGGGGGGGGGGGGGGAAAGAATCCTAGGAGGGATCATAGTCGGAGAAGCGTCAGAGTAGTCCAGTAAACGAACGTCTGAAATACGAACTTTTGCTAAACAGGCTGCGTTTTTGTTTAACGTTGTCATTTGACCCTATAAAGCTCTGGGTGAAGTATCGCGGCTTTTCCTCTTGTGGTTTGGTTGAAAAACAATAACAAATACCCCAAAAATGGGTTATTCAAGAATAACTCGAAAACTAAGCGAGATATCGAAAAAAGTGCAAATTCAAAATTGTAGAGCTTAAAATTCTCTATAAAAAAGGTTGTACATAGTTTACCCCCACTCCCACGGTTTATTCTCTAGAGCCGCGCAAACATTAGGGAGAAAAAATCGTAAAACATCGAAAATTTAACATTTTTGAATGCTTTTTGTCTTAAATTGCATAAGAAAGTCTCTACTTTTAAAATAAAATAATATATTTTTTTTCACTCAATTGTTTAAAAAGTGCCAAGTAAAATCAACGATATCTTTCGATATTATGAATATTTTTTCTTCTTTGTGTTCCATAATTTTGTTACTTAAATTCCCTACGCATTACACTCGGGTCATTTTTTGTAATTGTCGTAATTTGTAAGATATCTCGGTCTTTAAAAATTACTTTTACAACCTTGGTGCGTCCGGAGAACCACTGCTGTCGTTTGCACACATTCTAGTGGTCGCCAGAGTAAACCTCGCCGCACATTGAGGGGCAGGCGACGTAGGCGACGCAGGGCAGGACAGTGCAGGTTTCTGTATCCTGTACAATTCAATAGACCCGCGCGAATTGGGACGCACAGAGTAGGGTAGTGCAGGACTGTGCCTACGCGGCGCAGTCTCCTGGACACAGTTTCCTGCGCGCGTGCGAAGCAGTTTTTGGCTTAGCGGAAGGGGAGAGTGGGGAAATGCCGATCATTTAAGGTATTTCAATGGTGACAGTCGTATTCAAATTTTTTGCTTCAGGACTTAGTACAACTGATCACAAACTGTATTACGCACGAACGAAACTTTTGAGTAACTCTGTACTCTGAGCTCCTTGCTACACAGAGACCTCCTGTGTACAAATGTACCTCACACATACACACTGCCTGGCCCGATAATCGTGGCAACAGTGCTCCTCTCTCCTTAGAATACCGTTATGTGCCTGCCACTACGTGCCGTAGTGGGGGCTGCCGCGCCATGCCACTGGCTATCCCCTCTCCGGTAGCAAAAGTACTACTGAGTCCCATAGTCAAAGGAGAGTGTGAAGAGACCTGTGTGAAGTTAGCCCCCCCACCACCGAATAAAAAATTTTTGAATACATGATCGTTTGCCCTTTGTTTGCCCATGATTGCCCATCACTTTATTTTTTTTGCCCAACTCACCGTTTAGAAGATATAGCTAAAAATAGGGCGGGGGGCTAACTTCACGCTAGCCCCCCCATAACGTAATTTCGAAAATTCCAATGCATGATCGTTTGCCCTTTGTTTGCCCATGATTGCCCATCACTTTATTTTTTTTGTCCAACCCACCGTTTAGAAGATATGGGGGGGGGGGAGCTAGCGTGAAGTTAGCCCCCCCATAGTGTAATTTCGAAAATTCAAATGCATGATCGTTTGCCCTTTGTTTGCCCATGATTGCCCATCACTTTGTTTCGTTTGTCCAACTCACTGTTCAGAAGATATAGGGTGGGGAAGTGGGGAAGTATTAGATATAAAACTTTGCCTCCGCCGTCTTTATCGTAAGCCATCTACAATAGAACGGCGGAAGCAAAATGGTAAGTAGTAACACCTCGGCATCGCTTTCCCATTTTTAGATACAGTCTCAATGTGCATTTTCGACGTGATAACACTTCGGAATCGTTTGCCCATTTTTAGAAAGATTATCAGTAAGCATTTTCGACGTTTGCCCAACCCGTGGAACCGCTCTACAGCGAGTTTCATAAGTGATGTAAAAATGAAAAATCGTAAAATCGGTGATATCAACTCGGAAACGTTTGCCCATTTTTAGAGAAAGAGTTCAGTAAGCATTTTCGACGTTTGCCCAACCCGTGGAATCGCTCTACAGCGAGTTTCATAAGTGATGTAAAAATGAAAAATCGTAAAATCGGTGATATCAACTCGGAAACGTTTGCCCATTTTTAGAAAAAGCTTCAGTAAGCATTTTCTACGTTTGCCCAACCCGTGGAATCGCTCTACAGCGAGTTTCATACGTGATGTAAAAATGAAAAATCGTAAAATCGGTGATATCAACTCGGAAACGTTTGCCCATTTTTAGAAAGAGTATCAGTAAGCACTTTCGACGTTTGCCCAACCCGTGGAACCGCTCTACAGCGAGTTTCATAAGTGAAGTAAAAATGAAAAATCGTAAAATCGGTGATATCAACTCGGAAACGTTTGCCCATTTTTAGTAAGAGCTTCAGTAAGCATTTTCGACGTTTGCCCAACCCGTGGAATCGCTCTACAGCGAGTTTCATAAGTGATGTAAAAATGAAAAATCGTAAAATCGGTGATATCAACTCGGAAACGTTTGCCCATTTTTAGAAAGAGCTTCAGTAAGCATTTTCGACATTTGCCCAACCCGTGGAATCGCTCTACAGCGAGTTTCATACGTGATGTAAAAATGAAAAATCGTAAAATCGGTGATATCAACTCGGAAACGTTTGCCCATTTTTAGAAAGAGCTTCAGTAAGCATTTTCGACGTTTGCCCAACCCGTGGAATCGCTCTACAGCGAGTTTCATAAGTGATGTAAAAATGAAAAATCGTAAAATCGGTGATATCAACTCGGAAACGTTTGCCCATTTTTAGAAAAAGCTTCAGTAAGCATTTTCTACGTTTGCCCAACCCGTGGAATCGCTCTACAGCGAGTTTCATACGTGATGTAAAAATGAAAAATCGTAAAATCGGTGATATCAACTCGGAAACGTTTGCCCATTTTTAGAAAGAGTATCAGTAAGCACTTTCGACGTTTGCCCAACCCGTGGAACCGCTCTACAGCGAGTTTCATAAGTGAAGTAAAAATGAAAAATCGTAAAATCGGTGATATCAACTCGGAAACGTTTGCCCATTTTTAGTAAGAGCTTCAGTAAGCATTTTCGACGTTTGCCCAACCCGTGGAACCGCTCTACAGCGAGTTTCATAGGTGATGTAAAAATGAAAAATCGTAAAATCGGTGATATCAACTCGGAAACGTTTGCCCATTTTTAGAAAGAGCTTCAGTAAGCATTTTCGACGTTTGCCCAACCCGTGGAATCGCTCTACAGCGAGTTTCATAAGTGATGTAAAAATGAAAAATCGTAAACTCGCTGTAGAGCGATTCCACGGGTAAATGGGCAAACGTTTCCGAGTTGATATCACCGATTTTACGATTTTTCATTTTTACTTCACTTATGAAACTCGCTGTAGAGCGATTCCACGGGTTGAGCAAACGTCGAAAATGCTTACTGAAGCTCTTTCTAAAAACGGGCAAACGTTTCCGAGTTGATATCACCGATTTTACGATTTTTCATTTTTACATCACTTATGAAACTCGCTGTAGAGCGATTTCACGGGTTGGGCAAACGTAGAAAATGCTTACTGATAATCTTTCTAAAAATGGGCAAACGTTTCCGAGTTGATATCACTGATTTTACGATTTTTCATTTTTACATCACTTATGAAACTCGCTGTAGAGCGATTCCACGGGTTGGGCAAACGTCGAAAATACTTACTGAAGCTCTTTCTAAAAATGGGCAAACGTTTCCGAGTTGATATCACCGATTTTACGATTTTTCATTTTTACATCACTTATGAAACTCGCTGTAGAGCGGTTCCACGGGTTGGGCAAACGTCGAAAATGCTTACTGAAGCTCTTACTAAAAATGGGCAAACGTTTCCGAGTTGATATCACCGATTTTACGATTTTTCATTTTTACTTCACTTATGAAACTCGCTGTAGAGCGGTTCCACGGGTTGGGCAAACGTCGAAAGTGCTTACTGATACTCTTTCTAAAAATGGGCAAACGTTTCCGAGTTGATATCACCGATTTTACGATTTTTCATTTTTACATCACGTATGAAACTCGCTGTAGAGCGATTCCACGGGTTGGGCAAACGTAGAAAATGCTTACTGAAGCTTTTTCTAAAAATGGGCAAACGTTTCCGAGTTGATATCACCGATTTTACGATTTTTCATTTTTACATCACTTATGAAACTCGCTGTAGAGCGATTCCACGGGTTGGGCAAACGTCGAAAATGCTTACTGAACTCTTTCTCTAAAAATGGGCAAACGTTTCCGAGTTGATATCACCGATTTTACGATTTTTCATTTTTACATCACTTATGAAACTCGCTGTAGAGCGGTTCCACGGGTTGGGCAAACGTCGAAAATGCTTACTGATAATCTTTCTAAAAATGGGCAAACGATTCCGAAGTGTTATCACGTCGAAAATGCACATTGAGACTGTATCTAAAAATGGGAAAGCGATGCCGAGGTGTTACTACTTACCATTTTGCTTCCGCCGTTCTATTGTAGATGGCTTACGATAAAGACGGCGGAGGCAAAGTTTTATATCTAATACTTCCCCACTTCCCCACCCTATATCTTCTGAACAGTGAGTTGGACAAACGAAACAAAGTGATGGGCAATCATGGGCAAACAAAGGGCAAACGATCATGCATTTGAATTTTCGAAATTACACTATGGGGGGGCTAACTTCACGCTAGCTCCCCCCCCCCCATATCTTCTAAACGGTGGGTTGGACAAAAAAAATAAAGTGATGGGCAATCATGGGCAAACAAAGGGCAAACGATCATGCATTGGAATTTTCGAAATTACGTTATGGGGGGGCTAGCGTGAAGTTAGCCCCCCGCCCTATTTTTAGCTATATCTTCTAAACGGTGAGTTGGGCAAAAAAAATAAAGTGATGGGCAATCATGGGCAAACAAAGGGCAAACGATCATGTATTCAAAAATTTTTTATTCGGTGGTGGGGGGGCTAACTTCACACAGGTCTCTTAACGGGCTGAGCGGTGCCAAAGAAGGAAGAGGGGAATAGGAAAAGATTACGACGACTCGAACGGTTCTCTCCTGTTCTTCTATTTTCTCCCCCCCCCCCCCCTTCTGTTCCTACTCAGACGACGACTAAAGAACTACATCGAGAGGTGAACAAACGGGAAATGGAGAGTTTCCCGACTGTGACGCTTCCTTCTTTTTCTCCCGGCTCCTCCCGGAGGACCCTATAACGGTATACGAATTAAGCGTGTTTTGCAAGTTGCGCGGCTCGGTCGCTTTCAACCCTTTCGAATAGTTTTTGTTTCGGTCGGAGACTTCGCGTTAGTGAGAGAGAGAAGGAAGGAGGAAGAAGGAGAAAAAATTGGGGGAGGGGTTGATAATTATTTAAGAGTATAATTATAAAAACAAATAGGGTGAAAAGAGGAAAGGTGCGTATAAATACAGTACGGAGTGAATCATTCGCTCGTATCGTTTTTATCTTTCTCTTTGCTCTCCACCCAAGCGGATGATGGCTAAAGAACTCCGCAGGGAAGCGAATAACGAATAGAAAACAGAATATTCAGCGGCTGGAGCTTATTTTCAATTCTTCGTACGTTTCGCTTCATCGAAAATGTTTAATGCACGGATTAAAAAGCTTGGCTGTACAATTACGATTTGAGAGACGAACTCCGTTCAACTTTGGAATTCTAGCAGTTCAGTGGATGTTTCTGTATGCTTAAATCATGTTGAATTATTATATTTTATATTGTGGGACCGGGCTTTGCAAGTCGCGTATAGTTATAACACAATAGTGTCCGAGCTAAATCTCCATAATGTTATCAATAAAAATAGAATTATAGTTAAGTAATATTAAAGTAAACAATTAAGAGAGGAAGAAAAAAGAAATTTACTATACCTATACGCATTGCAATGACTACACTGATTGTGAGAAAAATAATTAGGTTAAAATGACAAAACGCATCTAGTTAAGGGGGTATTCTACAGTGACGGTTTCAAAAAACAATTTTTTTTCTTCTTGCTTTTTGCGTTTATTATACCCTTAGGAATTTGCCTGTAAATGGATTTCCCGAAATTCGTTGAAATGTGAAAATTACAGGTGTTCGTGTTCCGACGCGCATAGGGCTCCGAGCATGCGCAGCCGGCTTTAAACGCCTTTTTCTCGGAACCGCATCTTTAAAGTTGGCGTGCAGGATAGCTCAAAAACTATTCAACCGATTCGTTTAAAATTTCTGCAGCATAATCTGTATTACTTTTCCCATGGAGTGAACCTAAAATTGATTAAGAATTTATTTTTTTTTCTCTTTTAATTGACATTTTAATACGAAAAAGAAGCAATAAAAATGGAATTTTTTCATTTAGTTCATAAACTTTTATAATATTTAATTATTTCAACCCTACGTAGGCTCAATCCCTTCCAAATATGTTAATAAATAAAATAAATGGTTAAATTTATGTTTCACATCACTTGACCAGCGTCCAGCCTGCACGCCGTGGCGCCCGGGGCAGCGGACACGCCCAACTTCATCCGCTCACAGAGCTGCCATTTTGTTTTGTTTTTTTTATGTATATATATTTTTGAATAATAATTGTCTTTGTAAGTAGATAGCAAAAAACTGAATACAAATATGTTTTTTTATTTTCTGGAAAACAATTTCCAAATTTCATGTAAAAATACAGTCCGCACTGTAGAATACCCCCTTAAACACGTTTAACTATTATACCCAACATACTGGTCAGTTGAACCAAATATTTAGTTATTCCAACCAAACGTTTAATTACTCTAACCAAAAATTGGTTAATTTAACCAAACAGATGTAGGATACATATGTATTTCACCAAACGATTTGGTCATCATTTGCAGGATTTTTGTTAAATTAACCAACTTATTTTTTTCAGTATATCCTCGTTGTATTGCGTCGAAACATAAAAAGTAATTGTAACATGGTATTCGTTACCTTATATCAGTGTGATAAATAAAAGCAGAACTATATGGTTAAGTAACATTATAGTAAAAACAAAACAAAAAAGAAAAAGAAGAACAAACAGGGAAAAGTGTGAGAGGCTGGCAGTTATTAAACTATAAGCCCCGTTTCACATGGGACCGATGATCAGCGATGACGATCGATCTGGTCCATTGTTTCAAACGTAGCTTTCACATGAATGCGTATCATCGGTCGAACGATATATACAGGGTGGACCAAGTTAACCCGCCATCGCACGCGCCCTTTATTGTAATGCGGTTACACGCGTATGAGCGTCGTGCTCACTTACGTTATTTTTACCAATAACATTTACAAGTACTATAATTATGCATAAAAATGTTATATTTTTGATAATGGAGTCACATAATAATACTTTTAATAATTAAGGAATACAATATTTTTAATAATGGAGTCCGATACATAAAAATATTTTTAATTAAGGAATACAACTACTCTGTTGTCCTAAAAACAGATACCGTATCTACTGAGAGCGTACGATCTATGTACGGACGTTATTGTTCCTGAGTATGGTGTACCATATATATGGCATAAATAATTTTTTTTTAATAAATGTTTATTTTTTCATAAATATTTTTAAAATTATTTTTTATGAATAATAGGGGCAAAGCTGTCATATATATTTTTTTTCATGGGATTACAAAAATCATAAGGAAGGGGTTAAAATGTCAGAAACGTGACTGCACTCGCAGTGAGGAAAACGCTACACTGCGCGTACACGAAATCTGGTACACTGTCACTTTGTTTAGGCACTACACCATACTAACTATATTTTAATGCGGTGCAACTTTGTTATCCCCTCCCAAAAATAATGCTAAAGGCATTCCTAGACGTTCGAGGTTGAAATTTTAGCATTTTGACCGTTTTGTTGTCCGAAAAGAAATATGGTGAGGGCTTCCCTCATAGCGCGTGCGATGGCGGGTTAAACGTCATTTTTTTATATGTGATAGAACAAAAAAAAGTAGACTTTCATAAGAAAATTTTTTTCAAAAATGTTTCCTACCAAAGATACAGGGTGTCAAAGTTTCGAAAAAAAAATGGTTTTCTCATCATAACTTCTAAACTACTTGATCGATTTTCATGAAATTTCGCACACAGGCTAATGTAGAACAGCTCTAAGCAATAATTGAATAATTTTTAAAAATTCTCCAGTGGCGTAGATACTAGGGGCCGGTACCCCCATTTCCCCCTCCCAATCTTCGGCGTCACTGGATATTTTGTAAAGAAAATTTAATTAATGGATTTTCCGTTTAATTTAGAGAAAAAAATCACCCTTGCAAATTTTTGATTTATGGCTTCGTTTTTGAGATATTTATTTTAATTTATAGGGTTGCGAGCAGGCCAAAGCTAGGTTGAACTCCATTAATTGTACTATGTGATAGAGCAACAACAAAAAATAGATTCTCATGAGAAAATTTTTTTCAAAAATGTTTCCTAACAAAGATATATGGTGTCAAAGTTTCGAAAAAAAATGGTTTTCTCATCATAACTTCTAAACTACTTGATCGATTTCCATGAAATTTTGCACACAGGCTAATGTCGTACAGCTCTAAGTAATAATTCAATAATTTAAAAAAATTCTCCAGTGGCGTAGATACTGGGGGCCGGTACTCCCCTTTCCCCCCTCCCAATCTTCGGCGCCACTGGATATTTTGCAAAGAAAATTTAATTATTGGATTCCCCGTTTAATTTAGAGAAAAAAATCACCCTTGCAAAATTTTGATTTATCGCTTCGTTTTTGAGATATTTATTTTAATTTATAGGGTTGCGAGCAGGCCAAAACTAGGTTGAACTCCATTAATTGTGATATGTGATAGAGCAACAACAAAAAATAGATTCTCATGAGAAAATTTTTTTCAAAAATGTTTCCTAACAAAGATATAGGTTGTCAGTTTCGAAAAAAAATGGTTTTCTCATCATAACTTCTAAGCCACTGGATCGATTTCCATGAAATTTCGCACACAGGCTAATGTCGTACAGCTCTAAAAGTAATAATTAAATAATTTTAAAAAATTCTCCAGTGGTGTAGATACTGGGAGCCGGTACCCCCCTTTCCCCCTTCCCAATCTTCGGCGTCACTGGATATTTTGTAAAGAAAATTTAATTAATGGATTTTCCGTTTAATTTAGAGAAAAAAATCACCCTTGCAAATTTTTGATTTATGGCTTCGTTTTTGAGATATTTATTTTAATTTATAGGGTTGCGAGCAGGCCAAAGCTAGGTTGAACTCCATTAATTGTACTATGTGATAGAGCAACAACAAAAAATAGATTCTCATGAGAAAATTTTTTTCAAAAATGTTTCCTAACAAAGATATATGGTGTCAAAGTTTCGAAAAAAAATGGTTTTCTCATCATAACTTCTAAACTACTTGATCGATTTCCATGAAATTTTGCACACAGGCTAATGTCGTACAGCTCTAAGTAATAATTCAATAATTTAAAAAAATTCTCCAGTGGCGTAGATACTGGGGGCCGGTACTCCCCTTTCCCCCCTCCCAATCTTCGGCGCCACTGGATATTTTGCAAAGAAAATTTAATTATTGGATTCCCCGTTTAATTTAGAGAAAAAAATCACCCTTGCAAAATTTTGATTTATCGCTTCGTTTTTGAGATATTTATTTTAATTTATAGGGTTGCGAGCAGGCCAAAACTAGGTTGAACTCCATTAATTGTGATATGTGATAGAGCAACAACAAAAAATAGATTCTCATGAGAAAATTTTTTTCAAAAATGTTTCCTAACAAAGATATAGGTTGTCAGTTTCGAAAAAAAATGGTTTTCTCATCATAACTTCTAAGCCACTGGATCGATTTCCATGAAATTTCGCACACAGGCTAATGTCGTACAGCTCTAAAAGTAATAATTAAATAATTTTAAAAAATTCTCCAGTGGTGTAGATACTGGGAGCCGGTACCCCCCTTTCCCCCTTCCCAATCTTCGGCGCCACTGGATATTTTGCAAAGAAAATTTAATTATTGGATTCCCCGTTTAATTTAAAGAAAAAAATCTGAAAAACGAAGCGATAAATCAAAATTTTGCAAGGGTGATTTTTTTCTCTAAATTAAACGGGGAATCCAATAATTAAATTTTCTTTGCAAAATATCCAGTGGCGCCGAAGATTGGGAGGGGGGAAAGGGGAGTACCGGCCCCCAGTATCTACGCCACTGGAGAATTTTTTTAAATTATTGAATTATTACTTAGAGCTGTACGACATTAGCCTGTGTGCAAAATTTCATGGAAATCGATCAAGTAGTTTAGAAGTTATGATGAGAAAACCATTTTTTTTCGAAACTTTGACACCATATATCTTTGTTAGGAAACATTTTTGAAAAAAATTTTCTCATGAGAATCTATTTTTTGTTGTTGCTCTATCACATAGTACAATTAATGGAGTTCAACCTAGCTTTGGCCTGCTCGCAACCCTATAAATTAAAATAAATATCTCAAAAACGAAGCCATAAATCAAAAATTTGCAAGGGTGATTTTTTTCTCTAAATTAAACGGAAAATCCATTAATTAAATTTTCTTTACAAAATATCCAGTGACGCCGAAGATTGGGAGGGGGAAATGGGGGTACCGGCCCCTAGTATCTACGCCACTGGAGAATTTTTAAAAATTATTCAATTATTGCTTAGAGCTGTTCTACATTAGCCTGTGTGCGAAATTTCATGAAAATCGATCAAGTAGTTTAGAAGTTATGATGAGAAAACCATTTTTTTTTCGAAACTTTGACACCCTGTATCTTTGGTAGGAAACATTTTTGAAAAAAATTTTCTTATGAAAGTCTACTTTTTTTTGTTCTATCACATATAAAAAAATGACGTTTAACCCGCCATCGCACGCGCTATGAGGGAAGCCCTCACCATATTTCTTTTCGGACAACAAAACGGTCAAAATGCTAAAATTTCAACCTCGAACGTCTAGGAATGCCTTTAGCATTATTTTTGGGAGGGGATAACAAAGTTGCACCGCATTAAAATATAGTTAGTATGGTGTAGTGCCTAAACAAAGTGACAGTGTACCAGATTTCGTGTACGCGCAGTGTAGCGTTTTCCTCACTGCGAGTGCAGTCACGTTTCTGACATTTTAACCCCTTCCTTATGATTTTTGTAATCCCATGAAAAAAAATATATATGACAGCTTTGCCCCTATTATTCATAAAAAATAATTTTAAAAATATTTATGAAAAAATAAACATTTATTAAAAAAAAATTATTTATGCCATATATATGGTACACCATACTCAGGAACAATAACGTCCGTACATAGATCGTACGCTCTCAGTAGATACGGTATCTGTTTTTAGGACAACAGAGTAGTTGTATTCCTTAATTAAAAATATTTTTATGTATCGGACTCCATTATTAAAAATATTGTATTCCTTAATTATTAAAAGTATTATTATGTGACTCCATTATCAAAAATATAACATTTTTATGCATAATTATAGTACTTGTAAATGTTATTGGTAAAAATAACGTAAGTGAGCACGACGCTCATACGCGTGTAACCGCATTACAATAAAGGGCGCGTGCGATGGCGGGTTAACTTGGTCCACCCTGTATATGAGGCGCTCAGAGCTAAAGTGGATCAAGTCCAAAAATATAAAAAAATGAGTTAGTCCCGGATTATTACTCGTTATTAGTGTATCTTTTCAGAGCCATAGTGAACTAAGTCCCTACTACTGCTGTTCTCTAATAGATGGCATTAGTTGTGTTTAGCCCAGAAAAACTGTCATGTTTTTTCCGTGCTTAAGTGGATCAAGTCCAATATCGTAGCACGTTGTTTTTGTTTGTGTATTTGTGCACGTGATTTGGTTATTAAGCGTTCTAATAATGGATTTAGATAAATCTGTGGACTTTCCTGATTCATCAGCAGACTACGTGCCTTCGCAGAATGGATCATCTACTTCAGAAACTGAAGGTAAAGCATGATAAAAATAACAAATTAATACAACATAACCTTTTCTAAATGGATTTCTTTTAATTGGTGACTTGTTTTTATTGTTATCTTTTCTGAATTGATTTGGTAGTTTAAGCTGTTTCCACGTTGTTCACACTTAATTCTGAAATTTGTGATTTTGGACATGAAAACCTATCGATAAAACTTTATTGTACTTTTTTTTTCATTATAGATAACTCCGATGCAAGCCAGGTGGAAGAAGCCGAGGAAGAAGCTGTAGCTTCTACGTCATTTGCTCAACCAAGTAGGCTTGTTGAAGAAGATGAGCAGGCAAATAAAAAAAGGGGTAGAAAACGAAAGAAAAATGAAGATACCTGGAAAAAAAGGAAAAGACAAAATTTAAGAAACAGTGGACTTGCTTACCATTCAACAAAGGGTAAGGAAATTGCCAAAAAGTGTTTCACAAATGCACCTTGTAATTGTAAGAAGAAATGTGACCAAAAATTCACTATGGAGGAACGCAAGCGCATATTCGAATCGTTCTGGAAGTTGGGAGATTTCAGCAAGCAAAATGTGTATATTAGGAGTTCAGTCATGAGTCACACAGTGGATCGTAAACGAATACGAGATGGAAATGGTAATGAAAAGAATGTTTCGTATTCCTACACCTTAAGGGACGGTGCCAATTCTCAAACGGTGTGCAAAAATTATTTTCTTGGAACCCTTCAGCTAAGCCATGGTAGGGTTTACAGGTGTATATCAAAGACTGAAATTAATGCTGTGATTGATTCGCGTGGGAGAAATGTGCCATCTAATAAACTCGACGATTCAGATATAGTCGCCCATATCAAATCATTTCCAGCGTATCAGAGCCATTACAGCAGGAAAAAAAATCCTGAAAGGAAGTATCTCCACCCTGATTTAAATATCAGAAAAATGTATGACTTGTATGTTGAGAAATGTCACAGTGAAGGAAAGCAACCTTTGAAACAAAAATTTTACTATCATGTTTTTTCTACCAAGTTCAATTTACATTTTAAAGTTCCTGCAAAAGATACATGTAGTCGATGTGACGAACTTCAACTGAAGATACTAGCTGAAACAAATAACTTGGAACGGCGCGGAACATTTGAATTAGAAAAAAAACTGCACTTGGCCAAAGCTTCGCAGGCTAGACAATCTCTGAAAAATGACAAAGCTGCTGCATCTGAAGAATGTTACGTTGCAACATTCGACCTACAGAAGGCTCTTCCATATCCAAAACTAACGACATCTCTGGCATACTATAAACGGAATATGTATGTGTATAATTTTGGAATCCATTCTTTTAACAGTGACAATGGGTTTATGCATTTATGGGACGAGACAGAAGGAGGAAGAGGATCCCAAGAAGTAGCATGTATGCTTGCCAAACATCTTCGACAAGAGGCTTCAAACCACACACATGTTATTCTCTACTCGGACTCATGTACTGGCCAAAATCGAAATATCAAAGTCGCCGCTACATTGATGAACTTGGTCTTGGATAATCAGTTGAGCATTAAAACAGTTGATCATAAATTTCTGGTTTCTGGTCACTCATTCCTGCCTAACGATCAAGATTTTGGAATAATAGAATCAGCGTCACGAAAATGCATTCAACTCTTCACCCCTGAAGACTGGATTCATGTGGTCAAGAAAGCGAAGACTAAGAAGCCTTTTGTAGTTGTCAGAGTAGCAACACCTGAAATTTTATCCACCAAAAAGCTTGAAGACATGATAGTCAACAGAAAAAAAACTGATGAAGGCTATCCTGTCAAATGGTTGGAAATGAGGTGGATAAGGTTCGAGCGGGAGAAACCTTGGACATTGCAATTTAAGACTACCTTGAATGAAGATGTTGCCTTTTCGACAATAAGTATGTCCACCAAAAAGTCCAAATTTGTTGATAATCAAGAGCCGCTGTACAAAACACCAAGAGTTGTTACTGACGCAAAGAAAAAAGATATGCTTTCACTTTTACCATTTCTTCCCCCAAACACACACGCCCATTTCAAAAAGCTACGTACAGAAACTACCACTAGGTCACAAACATCTCTGAATGGAGAAAATGCAGAGTCAGATAACGACGAACCTATCTTTGATATTATTTAGAACATAATTCCTAACTTTTTATTCATTTTTCTAATACATTTGTTGTAAAACTAATAAAAAGTTTCAGTTATCTCTGTTTCGTTTTTATTTGATTGACCTTATGTGAAAAATGATTCAGGGCCAAAGTGGATCAAGTCCAGTTAATTACGCTTTATAATTCAATTGCAACCTTAATTATTATTTTTTAATTCTCATATTATCACCAATATTTAAGTTACTTTTCATATTGAAACAATAGCAAGAGAATTAACATCTAAATCACTTTAATATTCAACCGGTGTTAATTAACTTTAACCTCTATTTTCTCAAAACTATAATATATGGACTTGATCCACTTCAGCTCTGAGCGCCTCATATATCGTTCGACCGATGATACGCATTCATGTGAAAGCTACGTTTGAAACAATGGACCAGATCGATCGTCATCGCTGATCATCGGTCCCATGTGAAACGGGGCTTATAGTTTAATAACTGCCAGCCTCTCACACTTTTCCCTGTTTGTTCTTCTTTTTCTTTTTTGTTTTGTTTTTACTATAATGTTACTTAACCATATAGTTCTGCTTTTATTTATCACACTGATATAAGGTAACGAATACCATGTTACAATTACTTTTTATGTTTCGACGCAATACAACGAGGATATACTGAAAAAAATAAGTTGGTTAATTTAACAAAAATCCTGCAAATGATGACCAAATCGTTTGGTGAAATACATATGTATCCTACATCTGTTTGGTTAAATTAACCAATTTTTGGTTAGAGTAATTAAACGTTTGGTTGGAATAACTAAATATTTGGTTCAACTGACCAGTATGTTGGGTATAATAGTTAAACGTGTTTAACTAGATGCGTTTTGTCATTTTAACCTAATTATTTTTCTCACAATCAGTGTAGTCATTGCAATGCGTATAGGTATAGTAAATTTCTTTTTTCTTCCTCTCTTAATTGTTTACTTTAATATTACTTAACTATAATTCTATTTTTATTGATAACATTATGGAGATTTAGCTCGGACACTATTGTGTTATAACTATACGCGACTTGCAAAGCCCGGTCCCACAATATAAAATATAATAATTCAACATGATTTAAGCATACAGAAACATCCACTGAACTGCTAGAATTCCAAAGTTGAACGGAGTTCGTCTCTCAAATCGTAATTGTACAGCCAAGCTTTTTAATCCGTGCATTAAACATTTTCGATGAAGCGAAACGTACGAAGAATTGAAAATAAGCTCCAGCCGCTGAATATTCTGTTTTCTATTCGTTATTCGCTTCCCTGCGGAGTTCTTTAGCCATCATCCGCTTGGGTGGAGAGCAAAGAGAAAGATAAAAACGATACGAGCGAATGATTCACTCCGTACTGTATTTATACGCACCTTTCCTCTTTTCACCCTATTTGTTTTTATAATTATACTCTTAAATAATTATCAACCCCTCCCCCAATTTTTTCTCCTTCTTCCTCCTTCCTTCTCTCTCTCACTAACGCGAAGTCTCCGACCGAAACAAAAACTATTCGAAAGGGTTGAAAGCGACCGAGCCGCGCAACTTGCAAAACACGCTTAATTCGTATACCGTTATAGGGTCCTCCGGGAGGAGCCGGGAGAAAAAGAAGGAAGCGTCACAGTCGGGAAACTCTCCATTTCCCGTTTGTTCACCTCTCGATGTAGTTCTTTAGTCGTCGTCTGAGTAGGAACAGAAGGGGGGGGGGGGGAGAAAATAGAAGAACAGGAGAGAACCGTTCGAGTCGTCGTAATCTTTTCCTATTCCCCTCTTCCTTCTTTGGCACCGCTCAGCCCGTTAAGAGTGCAGCGGAGAGGGTGAGAGCTCTTGCCCCCTCCTACACTTCTCGTTGGTTCGTATTCCGGAGGTGAACGATTGGGTAATCCTCGACTGAGTTGCTGTACCGTATGTCCCACTCTGTACGGGCCAGTTTGAAAGTTACCTTCAGGGAGGCTTGGTCGGTAATCGAAACATTTAATACCGGTAGAAGTCGAGTCGGTAGTTAGTGGGACATACGGTATACCTACCGTATGTCCGTCTCTGTACTGGCCAGTTTGAAAGTTACCTTCGGATAGGCTTGGTGGGTACTCGAGTCATTTAATACGGTAGAAGTCGAGTCGGCAGTTAGAGTTGATGTCAATTCGGGAGATCGAAGCGTCTAACCTCGAAAATGTGAATTTGTGAATAATGGAAATTACGAAAATAATTATAATTACGGTATAAATGTCTCGATTACCGACCAAGCCTATCCGAAGGTAACTTTCAAACTGGCCAGTACAGAGACGGACATACGGTATACGTAGGCAGTACCTACGGAGGATTGAAAAAAATAGCTGTCCTCCCGAATGGTCAAGAATCCTTTTAAACGAAAGCCAACGTAAAGCCCGGACGTGCTTGGAGTGATAAATATTCCGGGGGAAAAATTATGCACTCCTTACCCCCCCCCCCCTCTCTTTCCTACAAACTTGTAGAGAGTGGTCCACTGTTTCTCGCAAGATTCATTTCACCAAAACGAGTTCTTTCCATCTCATCTTTCGTTCGACGAGGTGTAAGTTGTTCGATTGGCTTTTATGTTTGTTATCATCATTTGAATTGTTACATGGAATGGTGAGGAAAATTTGTCGAATCGTTCAGGTGTGAACGGGAGAGATGAATGTACGAGCCCCGTCCCGCTTCAGTTAGCCCATCCACTAAAATAATAATTATTAAATGAATTGTAAAGTTACTGCTACCTTATATTTTTTCTAGGCTGAAATGTAATTGTAAAACTGTTTTGTAGTACACTGCACGGCACTATGTGTTTCATAATGGACAATTTTAAAATAAAATCAGAATTGAAGAAAATAACGCTTTTGGTCATATTTTATTCGCCAGCTATTTCGAGCATTTCGAGCCTTACTTACGAATTAATTATTTAATTAAGTAATTACGAATTGTAGCCGTTATTAAAAACAAAGACGATGTTACTCAGTGGTGAATTTTTCAAGACGTTGCAATATTTTTTTCATTTTGTTTGCAATTTGTTATCGTGACATGAATAAACTGCTGATAGGTCTTAAGCTCTGTGAAAATGTTGGTTGAAAAATAAATAACGTGCACATTGACATAAACTTTAGATTTATCTTGATTGGGTGTCAATAACCGGAAAAATTAAATTTTGCAACTGGGCCAACTGAAGCGGGGCCGGGCTCGTATTATCCACTGCGCAGTTGTTATATTTGTTTGCTGGGGGAGGGGGGGGGGGGCATAGCGGTTACATAATCGGTCAAAGTTTCAGTTATGTAACAAGTTTGTAACAGATGCGTTGAGTAATAATTATGTGATTTAACCCGAAATTCCGATATATGTATCTACCATGTCAGTACACGGAGAGAAATTTTCGGTAAAAATTACCTAAATAGTAGGGTAAGCGTGTAGCATTCGGTGTTTTACGGTTAATTTTGTAGAGGCGCTGGTTAGGAATTAACAGTCAACCGATATATTTTGACGAACGTTCCAGAATTTTTACCGTTCCAACTCTACAATTTTACCCGAACAGGAATTTTTATGCCTGCACAATATAGAAAGTATCCCTCCGTTAATAAACGTTATCGTATAATAGCAGCAAAAATTATCATTCGGCCCTTAAATTGTAACAAGTTGTGGGCCTTAATTTTTATCATTACGTTACTGCACAATTACCCTAGAGTAACGGAATTTTTACCTATCCGGGTAGATAGATTCTACCAATGACATCTATAAAGGCGATCACGTGAGCGTTAGTTCGCCTCAGTTCGCGTCAGTTCGGCCGTTTTCGGCCGATCGTCAGAAGTCGACGCACGTTGTGAGTTGTGGCCATTAGAACCGGTGCGAGTTGTTCCAGAAAAAATAAAGTGCTTAAACTAATACATTTATTAAAAAAACAATTATTTAAAAAGATGAATTACTGTCTGGTGAAAGCGGCTTTTGAGGTAAGTGATTTTATTTAGAAGATTTATGGGAAAATGTTAGTAGATTTTTTAATCATATTTTTTGCCTGATATACGGAGAAGTCTCAACATTTTTGACCATTACCAGGAGTATTTGATGGGACATTCTGGTGATTTCTTTTTCGTTATAAATAAGAAGAGAAGACTAGAAGAGAAATTGGGGAAATTCATGCAAACAAATTCTATACTGAAATTTCAAGGCACCGTTAGGAGTGGACGCGTCAAGCAAGGGTGATTCACGAAGCCAGGTGGAAGCGAGCAGTTTCCCCCATAATGACGTCAAGGCAACGGGGCTTTCCAATGCAGGCCCAGGATGAAGGAGTAAGGGGGTCTTATGCTCCTCCAGGCAATCAAAGGAAGCCATTCGATCGACAACCAGCGTGCATATCGGATCGTGATTCGAGTCTCATCGAGGATTGCTTCAGGACTTATCGTGCAGCCGCGTCGAGTCTACCACGTCGAATATAGCTTACAATACATAGTCTCAGCAGATAAGATTTTCATTGAAAAATTTAAATCTATTTAATTTTGTATGTCATTTGTTCTTCTGCGCAGAAAAGTGTGAGGAACGATTTGACGGAGAAAACCTAGGGTCTGCGGGCCGTTAACGGAACATCCTCGATAACGCACGGACGACCATACCGATCGTCCGACTAACAGGACACCGACGCTACCTGAGAACGCACGGTGATCGGCTCGGAATAAGGGACGAGCCGGGCGTAAGGACGGCTTGGGCAGCTCGGTGGTCATTCTCTCCTTCGACCATCGCAAGAGCTACTTCGGCGAAGAGCCGAAGTCAAGTCGCAGTCACATTCATCACGTTGTAATTCACAATCAGTCGCATTCATCAATAAACTGTTCTTTCGGGAAATATTTCCTACAAAAGCTGTCGAATTTTCCTTAGTAATGAACGCGTAACAAGGAAGTTAGAAATACTCGTCATTTGCAGCGATCGTTTACTACCTGGCCGCAATAAACTACTATTTCTGGCACAGGCAAGCGCGGGTACGTATCCCGATGCCGCGACTTCCTCCGTGATGCGAATTTTTCGGCACTGCACTGGTACGAAAGACGCGGAACGACGCGACGCTCGATAGCAACGGTCACAAATAAACGTACTTAGCTCAAATGTCAGGAAAAGAATTCAATTCCCGATATCAAACAAGTAATTAGAACAAAATATATAAAAATTTCCATACAATTTTTAATTTAATAATTAATATCCACTTAATAAAGTGAAGAAAATTTGCTCACGGATAAATAAAAAATATAAAAACGTAAAATAAAAAGTATCACATTGAACGGTAAATTTATATTCTAATTGGTGGGAAAAAAATAATCCTTGAGGTTAGTAATAATTTCAGTACAGGTTAGTATATTTTACCGTACCGGTGCAGTAGTTTCTACCCCGAAAACAGTAAAATCTTTCTCATTGTTTGACACTTTCAATCTATCTCAGCCATAATTTTCATCTATTCCAACCACATTTTTTATTTGATACAGAGGTCACATTTTACTTTCGAGAACATGAAAAACTCTTTGAATGCATGATATTTTTTACCTCACTAACCAAATGCAACACGATTACCGTACTAGTTGGGTATTTTTTCCCTGAATTTCAGGCAAATAGTACTGACGATTTCTCTCCGTGTATACCTGAAAAACACTTACTTTTCAAGATGCAAGATCGCCAATAATAGAAGAATATATTAATTTTCATGATCACGCATTTTAATTTTAATTCTAATTACAATTATTATTTCTTATATTATTTTTAATTTTTTAATTAATAAATAAATTTACAAATAGATTTTTAATAGAAAATCAAATAATTGAAATATTAAAATTACAGGAAATCATTGATATTGAAAATATGAATATGCAGATTATAACAATTTAACTTTTAATTCATTTATTATTAATTATGAAAATTTAAATACAAATAATATTCGACTTTTAGATGTAGATAATCGAATAATAATTCCTCATTTAATAAATTCACGATTATTTTTATTTTCACGATTTTTATATTCTGTATTGTCTAGAATTGTAAATACATCAAATTAGTTGCGTTGATGATGAAAATGAAACGCGTTCCGTAGGAAATATTTGACGGCATTCTTCTTCCGTTGGTTACAATTCAGTGGGTCAAAATTAATAGATGTTTCTCCTTTTTGATTTCTAGCATATAACCCTTTATTATTTTTGCTCCATTTGCTAAATTGAAGCTGCATATGCATATTCTCATTTTCATGAATTCATTGGAACGAATAACGTTTCTTTTTGCTTCAATGAATGCCATATAAAAAATAACAAATATCTATTATAGTTTGTACTCAAAAAGGCCTTGGGTACTTGTACTCCGCATCGCCCTACCAGGATATTAAATCGTAATTGCAAATACATATTGCCCAGATATAAGGAAAGCTTTCACCCCTATGCAACATCTCACTGAGGATGAAACGCCCTCCGCTCCTCCCTCTATCCCCTCGGACTTGATTTCAACTCCGCCGGAAGATTTCCGCAAGACATCACACTCGACCAGTCCGAACGTGCGTGACGGTTGTGAATTATCGAGCAATTATGACGATCGCCGAGGCAATATCGTAGCAGGGCCAGGTGCGCTAAGATTAGTGGCATAGTCGGCTAACGTTAAGGTTGGGGTTGCTTTCCTTCCGCGTCGGACCCCTAGGCCTGCAGCCGCCAATAAGGAACACGCGGCCGGGGGACGGGGGTGAAATAATTATCGTGGCGCGTGACTTCCATCCCGAAGGAACTCCGATTAGCCGATGCCTGCAACGGGTCGCGCAACGGTAGCCAAAAGTCTCGAAGCGCGCCGCAATGCACCGCTGCTAACTTCATGGCGACGCGCTCGCGCGTCTACTTTGATGGCCGCAGCACCTCTAGTGGGTAGAAGCTATGACATTCAAAATAGGGCCTCGCGTCGAGAGAGAATTAAAATTTTGCTTCTATTCTGGTGGCCATAGCCCCTTTACTGTGTCAGAGTTTCGGACTTAGAATATTTTCAACATGACGAACGGGATTTAAAAAAATTTCGGTCTTCTGCATATAGGACTTGAAAATTGATTTGTGAATAAGTAGATAAAAATTGTAATTTATTCAATCATTAAATAAATAAATTATATGATTTCGAGTCTCCAGAGTATGTTGAGCAAGTTATAAACTATATTGTTAATTAAAAAGCACAGATTATTATGGTAAATCAAAGACAATCAATTAATGTAGGATGAATAAACATTCATATAATAAGCAAACTAAAAAACAACTTCCTTACAAGCAAACAAAAAAATAAAAATTTTGCCAGGCATTACACGCAAGTTATTTGCAAAAATCGCAAACAAAATGTTCGTTTAGTGCGCCTGAACATTCTTCATGAGCCCAATGACGGCACAAAATACACTGGGTCCAGATTTCTCTACTACCGTCTTCGGAAAAATTTCTATAGCAAAACATGCAAGCAACATCATCATTAGGAGAATTTTTGAGTAATTCGTTAGGTAAATCATCATACGTTGACGTATTCCATATTAGGCACTAACCTCACATAAAATTAAACCCTATTTTTTGCCAAGAAGAAACTAAAATAACAAAAACCAATATCGACGTTATATAAACATGACATTAAAGATTAAACTAGCACATAAAGGCGTTCAATAAACTAAAATGTTTCGCTACAAAACAAAAATACATGCCATTGATAAAGTTTCGTTATAACCATAACTGTATTTACAGACTGTATGATACAAAGTAGTGGCGACATCTCTACCAAAAGTCCGCTGTTATTAAAAAATACATATTAGATGATGGGTCTGTTTTAAATTATTAGATGGCACCACCAGTATTGAAAATAATTGGATATTCCATATTATCAACCTATTCCATATTTGGCCACTTTACTCTATACGAATAATATTGTTAATCGTAATAGCCATTACATTATCAGAATTATTACAGGCTATTAAGAATTTCTCATTATTGTAACCATGAACACATCTCTAGTGGCCACATAAATATTTTGACAGTTCAATTTGACAATTGCTATTAATTGATTAATGTTGTCATTAATTAATTAAATATTATTATTAATTGATTGATAAAAATCAATATATCAATTAATCTAATTTTCATTCCCTGTTCGGTCGCCACGCGATCTAGGTTCGGATCTCCCCGGGGTCGTAAATCCCGGGTACACATGAGTGTGACGCGGCTATGAGAATTAACCGAACTACCGGAAGGTATCTTTCAACCTATCGGCTGTGTTTCAATGATTTATACACTGCACTCACTATATTTTCGTTAATATATTTGAATTAAAGATATGCAGAATACAATTAGTTTACAGTTCGTTACATTGAATTACAAACGTTTTTAATGTGATGTAATACACTATTATTAGAAACGGTGAACTCGATACTTTATCCGTCGAAATTCGCCCGTTGGCAGTTATGACTTGAGATTAAGCTACTCTGTCTTGATTCTAGAGTGAATCGAAACTGCAAGGCTGAAGAACTTGTCCCTGAATGTATGATTAGTGATACTCGATTTACGTTAGGCTGCTGGTTGCAGTTAAGTGGCGAACACTACGCGATGATACTTGTTGCACATTGAAGAAGATGCATTCGGTAGCGATTTATATACATTGCAACTAATAGCTAGTGGGGATAGCGCGGGTGGTGCGGTACGCTCTGATTGGTTGAATAATAGTGACGAGCTCCCTGGCTTCACCTCTTAGCGTTCCGAAGGGGTTAAGAAGTTTCGAAGAAAGGCTGGTGTGCTCTGTGTACTTGTAATTTCCTGTGACGTACTAGAGGAAGTAGGTTTCCGTTAGAGGAAGTAGGTTGTTAACCTACGTTAAGGGATAATCCCTTTTCGGAATGCATCAAGGCTCGAGGATACGTAAAGGCCCGGTAATTAAGGATGTACCACCTATATCGTCTGAGCCAGAAGTTTGTTGAACCAGAATATGTCGATTTCGATTTAATTAGCATGAAAACATGACAAAAGCGTCTTAAATGATATAATGAATGTCATTATATCTGTCGAATGCTTTTTTTACCATTTTTAAAATGTATTTAAGCTAATTTGACAATATTTAATTTCTTGAGAAAAACTTTTATCTGTAACTCTCTCTGTACAAATAGATGCAACTATAAAAAATAAAAATTTAGAAATAGTATATTCATACTAGGCTCTTCGCGTCATGTAAGAAGCACTATGTATTTAACATTTATTTATATAATTAAAAAGAGAAAATGATAAGCAATAACTTTTTAATCAAATTGATAAGCTGCGCCCTATGAATGCGCGAAATGTGGCAACAACGCTAACTTTATGTTTACGTGCCTCACAGTTGCCAGCCCTGGACCTCCTTTCTCGAGTCACTTGCAAAGGATCAAGTATTCCGTTGTGATGAGAGTCCTGATTGGTCTATTCGCTAAGAAGCGTATACGTTTCTCTTGCGAGTGACTCGAGAAAGGGGGCCCTGCAGCGTCCATATTTGAACCAAAATGTCTTTTAAAATGTCAGGATATCGATGAAAGAGAAGGAAACATCGAAAATGATGCATGCGACGTAACCTGCGACTCCGATGCGTTCATAACCTTAAATTCACTCCCCTATCATACGTATTCTTACGCCCCTGTCATAAGAATTTTTTCTCGGGGTTTCTTGAGTAGTACCTCCTTCGCTGCACTACATGCAAGCGTTGTTGCCACGTTTAACGTGCCTTTCTATCAAAATTGTAATTTTTATGGAATAACTCGAAAATGGGATAGGCGAACTTCATGAAATTTGGCATGAACATTAACCCCTAACCTCTTAGTAAACCAGATAAATTTCAAGAATTTTTCTTAGTTATTTCGGGTTAATTCACCGTTTAATATCGGTCGATTTAATGTTTCTCCATATGAACCGTGTAAAATTAGTGAAATTTCATTGCTGCATGACTTTTTAACTAGACAGACAATCTACTTCAAATGTTGCAGGTTAACTTGTTTTAATCATATACACTGCCTGTGCAACTTTCATAAAGTTCTGTTAGGATTCGATATATAGGTGATACATCCTTAACTGTACCTGGCTGCGTGTACTCAGGTCGAAGGATAACATTAAAACAGACTATTAGTGAAAGGGCATTTCAAGGCACCGTTAAGGTGGGTTTTGACGCTCATGCAACTTGCGCAAATCGATTTGTGCATGCAAACTTGCACAAATAGAACTGAATAGGTACGTTCCGTTTTCACGCTCATGCAATTTGCGCAAATTGATCTTTGGATGCAAAATTGCAGAAATAAAACTGAATTGGTATGGTCCGTTTTCACGCTCATGCAGCTTGCGCAAATTTGTACTACAAATTTATACTACAAAATATAAGACTTTTCTTTTGGCAGGTGTCAAATGAGGCGGGAAAAAGTATTCATACATTTGGTACTTTCGAGACCATACACATGAAATAGCAAAGCCAATACTCGGTGAGGTATCTTTTGAATTTAATAATAGCTGCTAATCGTCTTGGCATAGAAGCTGTTAACGTGTTGGCCAAATTTGAGTCAATTTTGTTCCACTCTTGTATCATAGTGGAATCAATCTAGACATTTTGGATATATAGTAATACAAGAAGTTGGGCTTCAGGGCATGGAAATTACACCAATCGATAGCTGAAAGTCCCAATATTAACATATCAAAATCTATCATCTGTCAATTCCCGGGAAAATTTATAATTAATTAAAAACTATCGAAGTTTTGGCCATAATCCACTTTAATCATTCATTTCTCCTATATTATTTACTCAATCAAAAAAATGAAGCTACTAATTTTTAGCGGGGAAGATTTACTATAAAATTGATGCGAGAACCTATTATACATGACTAAATGCACGGTTAATTTGTAATAATTTTTTGAAAGTCCAGGTGTATGAAAGTAATTTCTGAGCATGTTTCGCCAAACAATCAGCTGTTCTCATGGCAACCACGTAATACGCGCCATGCGTAGCTTATTGTACTTTCGGACACCGGGACTTTCAAAAAATTATTACAAATTAACCGTGCATTTTGTCATGTACGTTCTCCCATCAATTTTATAGTAAATTTTCCCCGCTACAAATTGGTAGCTTCATTTTTTTGATTGAGTAAATAATATAGGAGAAATGAATGATTAAAGTGGATTAGGGCCAAAACTTCGATAGTTTTTAATTAATTATAAATTTTCCCGGGAATTGACAGATGATACATTTTGATATGTTAATATTGGGACCTCCAGCTATCGATTGGTGTAATTTCCCTGCCCTGAAGCCCAACTTCTTGTACTACCATGTATCCAATGTCTAGATTGATTCCACTATGATACAAGAATGGAACAAAATTGACTCAAATTTGGCCAACACGTTAACAGCTTCAATGCCAAGGCGATTAGCAGCTATTATTAAATTCAAAAGATACCTCACCAAGTATTGGTTTTGCTATTTCATATGTATGTTCTCGAATGTACCAAGTGTATGAATACTTTTTTCCCCACCTCATTTGACACTTGCCAAAAGAAATGTCTTATATTTTGTAGTATACATTTTTTCTTCAATAAAATATATATCATTTGAAAGCTGAAACTGCAAGCTATATTTTGATGCCAATATAGATATTTATTTATTTTAACTATTTGCAAGTGTATCGTAGTTGAACGGTGTATGAATACTTTTTTCCGCCACTGTATATTCAAGGTTAAATAATAAGATGTCGATATCATCTCTTTTTAAATCTTTCTCCTTTTAAATGGTTTCTTTTTTTTAGACGCGATAATGACGAATGCGTCATAAGCAATAATGGTGTCATCTTCATAAAATATTTCGATTTCGACTGGTAGACAATATATCCGTTTATTGGGTGTGGACGGGCTTCCCCGGTCAATCCCTTCCCCGGTACGCCGAGTCTCGTCGCACCGCTGCCGGAACAGGTATACAGGTACCCGCCTTGCCGAAACACGTCACACTCTGCGTTGGATTCGACTACCCTTGGACAGTGTCGATCGACGCGGCTTTATTCCGACCCGTCCGGTAATTAACCTTTCCGGGAAAGGTACCGGACTGCAAGCCCATTTGCAGCTTTTGCCGAAATATGCCGCTCACCTGATGGCTAGATTAAATTCTAGATCAGTGAGGTATTTCGATCGCGATGATACTGAGCAGTGAGAGTCAAAACTTAGAATTCCGACTATCGTTTGTCGGAACACTTTTATTTAACAGCGTTTCCGCGTTAACAAATATATCGACAAACGTAAACAGACAAAATAACACCGAAAATACAAAAGCCACGTGCAAATCAGGGCAAGAAATTCGCTGCTACACGCATGCGGGCGACCGGGCGGTAGCGTTATACAGTTGGAGTGTTGTTCATACATTCAAGTATTTGTGCCTACCACGTACAAATTATCTGATCGCGCCTGTCTTACTCAAGTCAAACTTTCTGGCTTGGGCAAGTAAACGATTTTGGTTTTCATGCACAGTTTACTTGTGCAAGTTGGACTGCACAAGCCAATAGGTGATATCGGTGAGAGAGCCTCCTAGCGACCCGTAGGCGAATTGATGCGAGCGGCGGCCATATTGTAGAAATAGAATTTGAATATAAACATTTGTACCTATGCAATGGCTGTGTTTTTAGCGAATTATTCGAGACTATTATTAAGTGTTGATGCGGATAGGTATAAGGCTACAGTAGCTCTATGCGGTGGTGTTAATTCTTACGAAGTTTGTTTAAAAAATACCGATAAACGTTACGATCTTGTACCGAATGTTACACGGTAGGACTTGTTTCAATACCTGGTATTATCAACGGAATTATATTCATTACAGCAACTTAAAAGCTTTAAAGCTATGGGTGCGCATAATTTTGTTCCATCAGGTCACTTGGATCATATGAGCCATTGAAAGCCAGAATGGTCTAAGTCACATTTCATGTAAGACATTCTCAGAGAGCTAATGAACTGCCTCTTCGTACGTGGGTTCTTCTCATGAATTCAGGGGAGGTGATAATAGCACACTGCAATTGTATGACTGGAAATGGATCGTCGTGCTCTCACGTTGCTGCTGTTCTTTTTGCTTTGGAAAGTGCTGCCGAAAAGAAGAGGAGCACTATGTACACATCAAAGGAGTATTCCTGGCTTCCTCCATCTCTTAAAAATGTGGAAGCCTGTGAAATCCGCAATTCGAACTTTAAATCAGCGGATAAACAATTTGAAATTCTGCGAGGATCAGAAGTGGACGTCCAAACCTCAGACAACGAACAATTGGTATTTTATGCAAAGTATATGCCAAATGTAAATGAAATTAATGATTTTCTGGGAAAAGTACAAGTTACAGATCCGGTGTGTGGGGTGTTTTTTAGTATCAAGCGATTTCCAAGACCGGTTTATCACTACTGGAACTCTCAATAAGACCGCAGAACATCTCCCTACACAAGAAATCCATCTTTCGACACAACAGACATGGAGACTCCCTAGAGTTCTTCAGTTCTCCGACAAGAATAAAGAGAATTTGAGTATCCCAGAACTGTTGAAAGTGTGCGAAGAACTTTTCAAAGATATGTGTACAACTCAAGCAGAAGCAGATGCCCGCCTCCTCGTAGAGATCCATGGTTTTGTTACACTGGTTTTCAATCACAGACGGTAAACCATATACCTAAATTAACGGTGTTACCATCCTTTCCGTATGTTGCCGAGCAACCAACAATGGCACAAATTACCATCTTAATAAGATCGCCGCCTACTTGAAACGTTTAATTATATAAAAAGCAACGAAAACGTCTTTACGGAGCTCTATATTTATATCTGATAATCTGACATCTGTTTCTACAACATGGCCGCCGTTCGCATTTCCATAGAGTACGCAGTGGATATAGAATACTCCGTGACGTCACGCCGATATCGGCTATTGGCGCAAATTGCATGAGCGTCAAAACCCACCTTTAGGAGTGGACGCGCCAAGCAAGGGCGATCCACGATGCCAGGTTGAAGCGGACAGTTTCCCCCATAGTGACGTCAAGGCAACGGGGCTTTCCAACGAAGGCCCAGGGCAAAGGAGCAAGGAGGACTCATGCTCCTCTAAGCAATCGAAGGAAGGCATTTGATCGACAACCGGCGTGGATATCGGATCGTGATCCGAGAATTTCATCGAGTATTGCTTCAGGACTCATCGTGTAGCCGCATCGAGTCTACCGCGTCGAATATAGCTTACATTAGTGAAAGAATAGCTACGATTCACGGAATATACCGTCCGTCTTGCCATCAGAATTAACCCTTGATCGCGGTAATACTAATTACTAGGAATCGATATAAATAAATACTTTCGAATTCCGTCGCTCGGTGCGATGGAATATTCCCAATATAATAATAATAACAATAATATGCAGGGATTGGCTGGTAGGGGTTATGGCATTCAAACGAGATTCTAATTTTGCCCCTACTTTGAAGCTAAAAGTGGAATATACGGAAATTTCTCCCACCTATAGCTTCAACGTAGAAGCAAAATAACATAGAGCGAGAATCTACTTTGGATGCCTTATAGGCCCCATACACCGGCGAACAGAGGCTGTTGCCCAAATAAATGTATAGTGTATGGTCTTGTCTGGCGTGCTGCGCAACGAGTTGCAGAAATTCAAAATTGTTTGAAATTAATTGTACAACGAGCGGTGTTGTGCAATTATTGCGTCGTGTATGGTCTTTCTTGCGACGCCAGAGTTGCGAAAGGGTTAAAATGTCTTATAATTTTATAAATAACAGAGAGTTTTTGACCGAGTTTATTAACTTATATCGTCAATTGCCGGAAATATGGAAGGTAAAGAGCGACGCTTAAGTATAAAAATAGGAATTAAAGAAATTTGGCACATGAAAAACTTATTGAAAAATTGAAAGAAGTCGAACCTAGTGCGTCAGTTTGCGCAATTTGTTATACAACGTTTCTTTGCGCAATTGATTCGCACTTGTGTACAGTGTATGGACGACCTTGTTTGCACAACGTTAGTAATTAGCCTCAGTGGAGAGGCTCCGGCTGTCGAAATAGGGGAAAAATTTCGACTCGGGAATTGTATTCTTTATCGAAATTTAATTGAAATTTTGTTAAGCACAGCCGATTATTTCCTTTAATGGATCTAATAGGAAAATAGTGTGGAAACACCTATTAGGGATTCCTTAACCAAGCCTGACAGGGGCTTTTAATTTAATTAACAGGGCTTCCCTACAACATTTTTGCATCGGTATGTGGTATTCGGAAAGTTTGACATTTTTTGAGATTAACGTCATCATGTTAAAAAGCAGCATTGACTTTTTTCGTGTGATCATTCGTTTAAGTCAGAAGAAAAGCCAATGCTATCTTAACACGTCATGATAACGTTAGACCTCACACTACCTTTACCATTTCAACAGTGATAGAAGGCATGGCATTCGAAATTATTATTCTACAAATTCTCTCTACTGTCCAGGCTGATTTCACTATCTGATTTCTAGCGGCTTAGAGCTCTCAAGAAGCATCTCAAAGGCAAAATAATATATGTATGTTCCTTTCATACGTGATTAAGACGTTAAAGCTGCTACGTTAGAATAATTTCGAGAAGAGTCGGGATAGTAGTTCTACAACACCGGATTCAGAAAACTTGCGAGACTCTTTTATCTTGTAGCTGTCGATAAGGATGTGCTACTCTTTGAATGCTTCGTCTTCCTCTTTCCCTACTCCTCCAGTATTATCCGACACTAATAATTAACTAAAGCTATTATTTCATTCAGCAAATTTCATCGTAAATAACTCAACAAATATTGCTCATAGGAAGTAATTGAAGAAGAAACATATGTTCTACTTTTAATGAGGAGTGCGCCCACGAGAAGAAATACGCGAGTTCCGGATCACCATGTACATCTGACGTGCCCTCTGATTAGCAATTCTGTAATTAATTATAACTTTTAAACTATGTGCGCTTGACAAAGTTACTCACGACTTAAAAAGCTTACTTTATTAATCAAGCAATGGGGCTATAGATTTCGTGGACATCGCATCTGACATGTCGCAGGGTGGACATACACCCTGTATAGGTATACGCAATAAGTGGGTGGTGTTATTTGTTAAATGAAAACAATATGTCGTAAAACAGTATGACATTGATTATTAGTGGTTCTGCCGAGTCATCCCGGTCTATATCATCTGTTCAATTATAATATGTTAATGAAGCACGAAGGTGGTGAGTATATAAGATAGTAAATTTTGGGTCAATCAGTCGATTACATCTACTACTCCAATGGATCGCACAGTCGTATGTTAAAGGTAATTTGGAAATATGAAGTTCCTCGCATTTTTCGTACTGGTGTTGACAATCTTGGCACTCAGTGAGGCCGACAGGATCCGCAAGAAGACAAAGCCTCACCCGCGACCACTTTGTAGAGGTTACAAATGTCCCAAATCGAAAAAATGCATACATGCTCAAAAATTAATAAACGGTATAAACCTTACCTATCCAGATTGCGTACCCAAATAACAGATTCACATAACAAATGGTTGTCATACTGTATTCCATAAGTACTTTCCAGTGGATACAAATGTTTGTACTAATGTGAAGAAAGATAATAAAATTTATCAAATCTATTTCGTTGTAATTTTCTAGACATTAACGTACGCGATGTCTCGACTCTGATTTCAAAGAACCATCTGATACTTACCTGCCATCTGTCGATGTAGGTAATTAGGTGAATGCTTTCGTACAGAGATGCTGTAAGTAGTGGAAAAAGAAGCGGTTGCAGAGTTGAATAAATGCAAATTGCAGACGAATATACAGTTGATAAGTACAATTGAACCGGTGAGTCCAAGAACAGTACAAGTCCAAAAAGATAATTTTGAGAAAACGTGAAAAAACATAATAACTTCACAATTAGTGAAGTTACGGTGTTGGCCATCATATAAAAGTTGTGCTAGTTTTTTATGTAAATGATAACTTCCCATAAAAACAGATTCTGTGTAAAAAAAAAGGCGGCATGTTCATTCAGTGCCGACAAAAAGTGATACGTAAAATACTCACCAAAAAATTTTTGAAATCAATTAAAAGATCACCATGTTCAAGATTTATATATTGTTAGCGTCACTGGAATTTGCCGCCAACATTCAAATTTCGCGGGGACGCCTGTTCACTGGTGCATGCCACTCATTGGGAGAGGATCGCGCAGCCTCGCAACGAGCGGGCTCTTGTAACATGGTGGCCTGGCGGGAAAGACGTCCGGACGCAATTTAGATTATATCGAGTTTGCGCGCGCGCGCGCGCGTGAGTGTGTGTGTGTGTGTGTGTGTGTCAAGGAGTGCTGCGGAGTTTGCTTAGTTTATAATAATATAAAAAGTAAAAGGCATCATTTGAAAGGAAAATTATTATAAATTAAGTTCCAAGAACCAGTTGCATTAGTTCATTCGGCGAGCTGGATCTGCTGCCTTGAGTGCAAGTACGTGCGTCACTTTAAATGGATGAAAATTTTCATCCTTCAGTAGCCTCCCTACCATGGTCTTGCTGATTCTAACCTCTGTTACCACAGCCCGAATACTCGTCGAGGTGTGTCCTTATTCTTTCTAGCACAGATCGATATTATGCTGCACCTGTATTCTTCTGGGACTTCCTAAAATAATTATAAAAGCCCCATATAATTCAGCCCTGACAAATACAATCTTATCGAGCTGTACCTTATCGAGGAGATCTTTCGACGTAATGATTCCGAAACGTTTCTATGATGTTTCGCAACATTCGCGAATTTTTATCAAGAAATATATATTTCTAACATACATATATATATATATATATATATATAACATTTTTTTATTCCATTATTTTTATGCTTCCTCCTCAGGAGAAGAAAATTAGTCGATGTTACTTCAAGATAAAAGTGGCGAAGCATTCTCAATATTGAGACTCGAAGATCGAAAAAAAAAGTGGTATCTATGTAATGAAAAGTATACGAGGAACAGATTGTCTAATACCGTTTCTTGCTCGTCCTTTTAATTTTTTAGGCAGCTCCACATACCTAATCGAGGTTTAGATCTTGCTACTCGTTTCTTTGCTTGCCCATTTGCAGTATAGTGAAGGGGAGGGGGGAGAGGGACACAAGGGAGAAAACGACAAAACGTAATCGCATCTTCGCGGAGAAAAAACGAACCGACGCGCGGAGCAATTTGATTGAAACAGGGAAGGGGCCGTACCACGAAATTACCACTCTAATCTCAGGCAGCGCAGGGGAGAAAACTTCTAGCGAAGGGGGCGGGAGGAAAAGAGAGTGGAAGGTTTTCTTAGAAAATACGCCACTGGAGAATTTTTAAAAATTATTTAATTATTGCTTAGAGCTGTTCTATATTAGCCTGTGTGCGAAATTTCATGGAAATCGATCAAGTAGTTTAGAAGTTATGATGAGAAAACCATTTTTTTTCCAAACTTTGACACCCTGTATCTTAGGAAACATTTTTGAAACAAATTTTCTTATGAAAGAGTACTTTTTTTTTGTTGTTCTATCACATATAAAAAAAAATTACGTTTAACCTGGGGGGAGGGGTCCACCCTGTATATCCTACCCCCACAAAAACAGATTCTCTGTAAAAAAAGGCGGCATGTTCATTCAGTGCCAACAAAAATTGATACGTAAAATACTCTCCAAAAAAGATTTGAAATCAATTAAGATCGCCATGTTCAAGATTTATGTATTAAAAGTAAAAGGCATCATTTGAAAGGAAAATTATTGTAAATCAAGTTATTAAAAAATTCGACTAAAAAAATTTATAAAAAAATTTTAATAAAAAAGAACTTGCCGCGTTTAAGTTTTCATATTTTGTCCACTATGCCGAATAATTGGCAGTGCTTGGACGGTGCTAGAGTGATTCATAAATTACACTGCCGAAGTCAAATTCAGAGAATTTCAGAAGGCCCCCGCCTAATCGGTTTCCCGTGCGACATTCGGTATACTGGTGGTATCATATTATAAGTGTACGAATTTATTTAAAATCATAAGTGCATAAACATCGAGTATAATTCTGTCTGAATTTTTTATTTTGAAGAAAAAAACGCGGCAAGTTCTTTTTTATTAAAATTTTTTTATAAATTTTTTTAGTCGAATTTTTTAATAACTTGATTTACAATAATTTTCCTTTCAAATGATGCCTTTTACTTTTAATACATAAATCTTGAACATGGCGATCTTAATTGATTTCAAATCTTTTTTGGAGAGTATTTTACGTATCAATTTTTGTTGGCACTGAATGAACATGCCGCCTTTTTTTACAGAGAATCTGTTTTTGTGGGGGGATTTCACTACTTTTTGGAATTTATTCATCGGGAGAATATGTACACCCGGGGATACGGTATCTGTCGCTGGTGACTTTTTTTAAACGTTATTTTTAAACGTACTAACCAATGAATAATTATTTCTCATGCGCTCATTAGCTACGGTGACATCTACTCTCGTGAATGAAAGTATGAGGATTATTAATTATTGGTTAGTACGTTTAAAAATAACGTTTAAAAACAGTCACCAGCGACAGATGCCGTGTCCCCGGGTGTACATGTAGGAGAATAGTTTTTTATTATTAAGTATTACTGCAGAACGAGTAGGTTAGAAGATTTTCATAAAGACTCACGATTTTCTGACATATCATCTCGTACAGGTGCAACCGAAGAGGATCTAACTCGTGTCCTGTCCGTAAAAAGATGACTCGATGGACATCGGAGAATGTCAGTCTTGTCAGCGAGCGCCTTCATCCATAGTACCCATAGTACTTTCATTGCAATATGGGCTTTTCGTTCCAACTATTCCTGCTTTAAGGAGGTTCGACTATCAGACGAAAACCAACTTACAGCCCTAATTTTTTTATATGATATACACGAATACTTTACACAACTAATACGAAAATTTGAGCAATATAGACCGTCTATAGTTTCTTCGTTATTTTATTCTAAAGTTGACCACTTTTAACATATCGCCTTATGGCAGACGATTGTACTAAGGTAGATTATCACTGACTTTAACACACATTCCGCCAACTTTAGACTTTGAAAGACTAGTAATTTGACAGATGAAATATTAAGGATTATGTAAAAAATAAGTAAATTGGGTTTTACCGTATAGTTGCAACGTAATATTGTCATGAAATTCGTTTTGACTTCGCAAACCATTAGCATGCCATATTAACGATGAGAGACTTGGCAACACGGCAGCGAAACAGCTGTAAAGCTCGTCCACTTGCCGTTCCAAAAACCAGTCAGAATAGTTCATTCGTCGAGCTGGATCTAGCTAATTGTACGCTGAAACATGCCCAAGTCGTATTCAGCCTTGAGAAGATTTATTTTCAATATTGGTGGGTAATAAGTTAGTTCGAATAGGTGCACCTGAGAAAATATTGAATTGAGTTGCTATTGGGACGTAACAACGGCAATCCAGCAGTCTCATAACCGACAGAAATTACGAAAGTGATATTTATGTTAAATTATCTTAACAAATATTTAATTAAGAAATTACATCCCATAAAACACGTCTTTACAAGTAATTTTTGTGATATTCTTGGGATATTTTGCAATATTTTTGAACACTACCCTATGTTAGAAATATATCTTTCTCGATAAATTCACAAAGTTGCAAAACGTTATAGAAACATTTTGGAATCATTACATTGAAAGAAACAGCTCAATAAGACAGCTCGATAAGATTGTACTTGTCAGAGCTGAATTATATATGTGATTTCTATAATTATTTTAGAAAGACCTGAAAGAATACGAGAGCAGTGGAACACCGATGCTCTCCTAGAGAGAATAAGACTATAAGAAATAGAAAAGAATGTTCATCCTTTTAAAATGAAGTACATACATGCACCGGAGAAAGCAAATCCAACTCGACGAATGAACTATTCCGACTGGTTTTTGGAACGGCAAGTGGACGATCCCTCGTTCGTCAGAAGATTTTATTCACAGATGAATCGAAATTCTACCGTGAGAAATCCTCACTGGGTAGAAGAAGTCGAAGGCGATGGAGTGGAGGCGATGAACTAAAAATAAAATAAAATTTAGTATATAAATCGAAACTTGTAGTAGGAAGGCAGAGGGCAAGCACCGATGAGAAAAAAAATAGAAATAAAGTATTATAGTTACCCCGATATTGTAGTTACTCCGATGATTTGTTCTTCTCCCACGACTTAGATTCTCCAATATGTAGAAATATACCGTCTTCCCATACTGACAGTATACATTCATTTTACCTCTAATATGCCGGAATTAAAAATCTCTAGAACTCTGCGGTACAATGCCACGGTAGGAATATCAAATTCTACCGACATGACATGCTTCGACAAGGTCTGTATCAACTTTAGCATTATATTGGGGGCACTGCACTAATCCTGTGGCACATTTTTCTATCTGGGAAAGCCGTAGTAGAAAAGTAGGAGATACGATAGAATTGGATTACAATAATGAAGTAATTATTTTATTATCTTTTCTTTATCGATATATTTTCCCTTTCGTATTATTAAAAGTTCCAATTATATATTATCGGAACGCTGTACAGCTGTACTACCATAATAATATGCTTTCCCAGATAGAAAAATGTGCCACAGGATTAGTGCAGTGCCCTTAATATACCGCTAAAGTTGATACAGACCTTGTCGAAGCATGTCATGTCGGTAGAACCTGATATTCATACCGTGGCATTGTACCGCAGAGTTCTAGAGATTTTTAATTCCGGCATATTGGAGGTAAAATGCATGTATACTGTCAGTACGGGAAGACGGTATATTATCGGAACGTGTAATAGTACGAAAGAGGAAATATATCGATAGAGAAAAATAGTGATAAAGTAATTACCTGATTATTGTGATCCAGTTCCATTTCATATCCTATTCTGCCACGGCTTGTGTTGGTGATTGATTTTCTTCGATTTTTCCCGTGCTCGCATGACCCTGAAAACAAAAAATAGAACAAACACAAAGATATTGTCCTTCCATGGAAAGTGAGGTTAAAGCTGTCAAATGGCAATTAAACTTATCTGATTTCAATTCTTCTGAGACCGTCTCCTTTCCTGCTCCTTTCTTGATGCACAGGCATTGGAGAGAAGAATACCACTGCACCCGTTCACTATCTCGATATTCGAAAAAAATACAAACGATTATTAAACTATACGGAGCGTCTGTCACATTCACCACTATTGACATTCACTACTCCGATTACACTGAATTAACAAGCGCGTCCGAGGATCGAAAAAATGCGAGGGAAATCGTTTCGCGAATGGAATATTATTTTATTAATTTTAAAAAACAACTAAACATTCAAGAAACATATTCTCTCACACACTCTCACATACATTTGATGGCGTATGCGTGTGGCCGCATCTGTGTACACATTTCCGACCATGGCCGAATATCGCCGAAGACAGGCGGAATTTTTGTGAGATTTTGACATATATATATCGCCCGAGAAATCGGATTCTCGACTTTCGAGGCGCGAGGGGCGTGGCTTCGCGTTGCTAAGGAAAAATATCTGTTAATATGTAACTTACAACATTTACTCTGGTCTCTATCGATAGAGAATAGTCGATTTATATGGCGTAACTAAGCATAGTTTTGGTTATAACCGTATATTTATTGAGAAAATTCGATGTTAAAATTGAGGGGTGAAGGGGGCAGACATTTTTCCTGTAAAGATACACGGGTGCTCGCGGCGACAGCGCTGGCGGCGTCGTTCTGACGACTTGAATGAACATGCCGCGAGACACTACCGTGTCTCTTGATATTTTGTAATTTCCATCGTTACACCAGAGGCGAAGAAGAAATGAAATAGAAGTGAGGTATATATACACTTCACGTTTGACAGGTCGGTATATAAATTGGAACTTGTGATAGTATAATACGAAAGAGGAAATATGTATATCGAGAATGAAAAAATAATAAAGTAGTTACTCCATTATTGTAATCCAATTCTATTATATCCCTTATTTTTCTGCCATGACTTTGATTGTTGATAGTGGATGGATCAACCAATAAATTTGATTTTTCTTCACTATCAACAATCAAAGTCGTGGCAGAAAAGTAAGGGATACAATGGAATTGGATTACAATAATGGAGTAATTACTTTATTACTATTTTTTCTTTATCGATATATTTCCTTTTTCGTATAACTTTCGTATAATACTATCACACGTTCCAATTTATATACCGACCTGTCAAACGTGAAGTGTACATGTACCTCACTTCTATTCCATCTTTTCTTCGTCTCTGGTGTAACGATGGATCACTACGTTGAAAGATCTCGATAAGTTACAGCTCGATAAGATTTTACTTGTTCGGGCTGAATTATATACGGGGTTTTTTTAATTATTTTAGGAAGTCCCAGAAGAATACGGTTCAGAGGATATCGGAAGGTTAAAATGTTAATCTATTTAAAGTTACGTACGTCCATGCACTCGAGACAGCAGATCCAGCTCGCCGAATGAACTGTCTTGGAACAAGTGGATGATCCCTCGTTTCAAAAAAACCCCCTCGGGTTCGCATAGGATCTGTAACAAATTGTAAATAATATAATCATATGCAGCATTTCACTATTTAAAATATACCAAACTTACTCGACGTAGAAGTTAATAAACTATATCAACCTGAGTTAACCAATTCTAATAATGACAGAATTATTAAAAATGATATATCTCCTCTTTCGTATTATGCTACTATCGCACATGTTTCAATTTATATACCGACCTGTCAAACGTGACCTCCTCTTTCGTATTATATTACTATCGCATGTTTCAATTTATATACCGACCTGTCAAACGTGAAGTATACATGTACCTCACTTCTATTTCATCTCTTCTTCGCCTCTGGTGTAACGATGGTTTGATTTACTTTAGCCTTTTCTTCATTCCTTGTAAAGAGGCGTGCATTGGCAGATTGGTAGGTAAGAGTGGGATAAGTTCGTAGAAGTTTCCGTATTGAAAATGAATACGGTTCTATACAGCTCGAATACATATTGTATTGTTTTCATCTTAAACCATATAAAGCCGTATTTATTTTAATATAAACACTTTTACGGCCTTATTCAGCACTTATCTGCCTAATCGGTATCACTGACTCCTCATTGACCGTCGTTACACCGGAGACGAAGAAGAGATGAAATAGAAGCGAGGTACATGTACACTTCAGGTTTAGCAGGTCGGTGTATAAATTGGAACTTGTGATACGAAAGAGGAAATATATCGATAGAGAAAAATAATGATAAAGTAATTACTTGATTATTGTGATCCAGTTCCATTGCATCTCCTGATGAATTGACTGAGAAAAACCATCGATTCTGTCCCGTGCTCGCGTGAGGCTGAAACAAAAAATAAAATTATCACAAAGATAATTGTTCTTTCATCGAAAGTGAGGTTAAAACGGTTATATAGAAAGTAACTTATCTGATGCAATTCTTCTGTGATACTGCCGTCTCCTTTCCTGCTCTTTATGCACAAGTAACTAGGGAAGCACTGCATGCGTTCACTATCGCGATTATTCGACAAAAAATGCAAGTGATTATTAAACTACCGAGCGTCTGTCACATTCACCACTATTGAGATGACAGATGCTTTTCGGACTGAAACGTCTACTTCCTTCATTACTCCGATTACACTGAATTTTTACTTTTTATAAACAAGCGCGTCCGAGGATCGAAATGAACGCGAGGGAAATCGTTTCGCGAATGGAAATTTATTGATTAACTTTGAAAACCATGACTAAAAAAGGGGCCTATTTCATTGCCGCGACCGTCGCGCGAAATCCCGTGAGTGCGAGTGAGTATGATATACAGTCGCCACTACTCACTCGTATACCGTGCTCACTCGCACTCACGGGATTTCGCGCGACGGTCGCGGCAATGAAATAGGCCCCTATATGCATTCAAGGAATATGTTCTCTCACACACTTTCACATACATTTGATGGCGTATACGTGTAGTCGCATCTGAGTACACATTCCGACCATGACCGACTATCCCCGAAGATAGCCGAAAAAATTGTGACATTTTGACATATATATATCGCAGCCGAGAAAGGAAATCCTCGACTTTTCGGGGCAAGGGGCGTGGTTTCGCGTTGCTAAGGAAAAATCTTTGTTAATATATAACTTACAACATTTATTCTGGTCTCTATCAATAGAGAATAGACGATTTATATGGCGTAACTAAGCATAGTTTTGGTTATAACCGTGTATTTACTGAGAAAATTCGATGTAAAAATTGAGGGGTGAAGGGGGCAGACATCTTTCCTGTAAAGATACACGGGTGCTCGCGGCGAGAGCGCTCTGGCGTGAATGAACATGCCGCGAGACACTACCGTGTCTCTTGATTTCTCTCGGAGACACATAGCACAGAGTGTCAGGGGATGAGAGAGAAAAACAGAGAGATAAGAACAGAAAGGGAGAACACCGGGTGGTTGGCAATTATTCAAGTAGAATTATAAAAACAAATAGGGTGGAAGAGGAAGGAGGACTGTACAGGAGGGAATAGGAGTAAGAGGAGAGTGGGAGACAGGAGGTCTGATTCAGTGCCGGGCGCTACGCGCAGACTACGTTGGTTGGTTCACATAAATATGAATACGCCCGCGGCTCTCATTAAGTCTCTCTGCCTTCATTTATCTACCTCCCCCCCTCTCCTCCTCACCCAGCCATAGCGGTCCTTCCTGCACCGCGCGTATGACGTAGTTGTACCCTTGCAGCCCTACAGACCGTTTCCGACAGAAAGGAACTAGCCGAGGGATTTTATTTGAGGTCTCCAAAGAGCGCGTTGCTCATCAATCGGAGAGCGAATTTCTTTCTTTCACGCATTTTGTGATTTTTTTAGTTGGATTAATATGCTGGGAGGGAAATGTTAAGAGTTTAGAGACTCTACGTTTAAATAAAATTATGAATGGAGGAATGTTAGTTACAGTACAAGATATTGCCTTGGTTAATATAAAAAATGATTATTTTTTGTAAAAAAATGTTGATATTTGTAACGGTATTTCTGATACTTCAAGTAAGTTTCAGGATACTTTTGTTCCGCGCTTGGATAAAGTTTCAAATGGCGGAAAGCTAGTTAACTACAGTATGAGTTATTGTCTTGGTTAATATGAAAGATGGTTATTTTTTGTAAGATCATTTTAGTATTAATAACAATTTATAGTTCAAGTAAAATTAAGGACACTTTTGTACCAAGTTTAGATAAAGTTGCAGATCGAGGAAAGTTAGCTATAGGATACGCTTTTGTCTCAGTTTATATAAAAGATGGTTTTTTCTTGTAAAAAAAATTTTGTACCAGTAATGGTTAAAAGTTCAAGTAAGTTTCAGAATAATTTTGTCCCACGTTTGGATAAACTTACAAATAGAGAAGAGTTAGTTAATTACATGTGTGTGGAAAGAAAATAAGTAGTTGTAACAATTATTTTACTCACAAGTCTATTATTACTGATATAACTATTTATAGTTACTTAACATACCTTAACAATTGTTGCGACAACTATGATGAACTAGTACGGATCACTAAACTCGAATAGTTGTAATCAAAATAATTGCCACAACTGTTTCTTTTCTTTCCATGTATAAGGTGCAGTTGGTTAATAGAGAAAATAGATCTATCGAAGTGAAAAAGTCTTGGTATCAGTAGTGATTAAAAGCATAGTTTGAAAATATTTAAGAATATGTTTCTCTAAAGTAATCACTTAGTTGATCTAAAATCTGTTTTCATTTGTTGAAGGCACTCCTCCCAAAAACAACTACAAGAGATTCATTGTATAGGATCTTCCAAGAATGTTATAAGATCGTACTAGATCAATGAAGAAACCTTGTAAGATCATACAAAGATAATGCAAAAACCTGTCAGAATCCCATAAGAGACTTGCATCAGCGGTGATTGTTATGAATTCGGTTATGCAAGATCATATAGGGTAAGGTTCCTGCAAGAGACTTACATGATAACTATAGTAACTCTAACTCGGCTCTTTTAAGATATAGGATCCACGTAAGAAATAGTTAATCATCCAAGATATTTGATAGGATCTTTTAAGATTTTTTCACAAAAAAACTAGGTACATATAATATTTCCATGTAACGTCTTTCAAGACACAGTCATATTATGTGTGGCTTTTGTAGGTCTTCCTGCAAGTAAATTTAATTTATCCTGTGAATCCTTGTACGAACTGTTCATGCATGATCCTGTATCATTCTGTTTCAATTCTCTACAAGAATTTTTCTTGGATGATCATGCAATTTTCTGCATACATTTTCTTGCTGAAATTTTTGAAAGGGACTGATGTTCAGATAAATAAAAATGGTCAGCTAAGGAACAGATTATTACCTATTCATTTAAGGAAATATAGTCGAAATATACCATCGTCACATAATTACATCCCCTCGATAACAGAATGAAACGTCATGGAATTTTTGTGACGTATATATGTCACTGTGTAGGTATAAGTTTCAACAATGGCACAAAATATTTATACAGCAGTCGAGCGACTACTATCTATAATACTTTTGACGAATCCCTAATAGAAACTCGTTTAATCACTACGTCGTCTTTGACTCGAGCGTTGAGCAGCGGGGGTGCAGCAATATACAGTCGCACTTCGTAGTGAATGAAAATGCCCGCCTATATATACGGCGCGGAGGGGGCCGGTCGTTCCGAGGCAACCCCTAATGCGGCGTTTACAGGCTGCCACTGCCGCTGCCACTCGCGCTGCCCACTTCCCTGCCCACTTCCCTGCCCTAAATATTTTTACGGCAGCCCCGTTTACAGGCTGCCGCTGCCGCTGCCACTCGCGCTATTCACTTCCCTGCTAGACCTACGGCCAAGTGGCAAATAAGTTACCTCATCGGGATACAAGATTTGAGTTTTTATAGTAAAAGTACCACATATATGTAGCAAAAACCGACCGTCTGCCGGGGCTTAATGGTCAATTTCTCAAAATTTGTTTACTTCTACGGCTACGCACCTAGTGGAGCGGAGAGCAAAGCAGCGATGAAAGCGGAGAACAAAGCGGCGAATACAAACCTGTACTTTCTTATTGGAACACGTATAGTGGAGCGCAGAGCAATACGCCAATAGTCGAGCAAAGCAAAGCGTTCAAGCATGTTTATTTTCGCCGCTCTCATCGCGGCGAGCGCAAGGCGCCGCGACCCTGCTCTCCAATTTCAGGACCCTCACGGCGGGACACTGGTCGCCGCCGATGTGTCTCGGAAAGCGCGAGGTGATGCCTCGATCCTATTCTCCAATTTCGGGAGCCTCGCGGGAGGGCACGGGCACTATCCTTGGATAAGTGCAGAACGGCTATATACTCAGCCCATGCACTTCGTACCTGAATTAAGTTTCCCCGGTTGTCTATCGACTAAATTCGTCATTCGGTTTTTGGCGACACAGTTTTGTCCACGCCTTTATTCAAAAACTATTTCATATAATAGAAGGAATTGAACATATATTTCATATATGTTATGCAACAATGGGGTTGTATCGGTGATACCCCATCAGCATTTCTAGTTCGTTTCCCACACGTACAATCAACCCCCCGCGACGATAGGGATTACTTAGTCGTCAATTGACCGTCCTTGATACCTGAGTCCGGCACGCTAAGTAGGCGCATGATGCAAATGGGTTAGCCGATTCGGTATTCGCGTTCTGGCGATGCCTCTTCAAATGGGCACTGCGGGAGACAATTTACGACGATCCTGCCAGTCCTTTGACTGCCGCTCCAAATACCGCCACCGAAGGGATGTGCGGCAGCGGCAGCGGCAGTGGGCATGAGCAGCGCGAGTGACCCGTTTACAGACTCGCGCTGCTCACTTCCCTGCCCTATTTCCTGCTCACTGCCGCAGATTTTCGAAGGCAGCTTGCCGGCAGTGCCAGCGGCAGTGGGCATGAGCAGCGCGAGTGACCCGTTTACAGACTCGCGCTGCCCACTTCCCTGCCCACTTCCCTGCTCACTGCCGCGGCAGTGAGCAGCCTGTAAACGCAGCATTATCCTCGCTCTTCGAGCTGACGACTTCGTATTACGAGCTTCGGCGTGCCACTGCGCTCTTATTAAGGCTCGCGACAGCGTTTGACCGTCTTCGCCGTCTACTTGTAACCTTTGCTATGATTATTATTTATACTCCCTCCTGGCGAGGGAGGCTGCCCCCGGGCGGCGGTGGGTATATATATACAGAGACAGATTCTGCTTCCCGCATGCACCTTCTCATCCCCCCTTTCGCGCCGGTAATCTTCTTCTTCTTTGATCTCTTCTCTCGCTTTCTCGCTTTCCCTTTCTCCTCGCGCGATCTATAATAAATCAACGGATCTAATCCAACATTTCTAGCCAACTTAGCGTCGATCGTTACGTCTAGGGGTGACGTAGTCTTACCCTCCCGCAGGGGATGTTGGAAAATTTAACGATGTGGCCGATGTCGAAGGCGAATGTTCTGTAGCACGTTATTTTTTGTACAGTCGAATCTCACTTCAAGCCATATTGGTGGACGACTTTTATTTATTCTGACACGTATTCTAAATATTTATTGCATTTCATTCACGGTAAATTTTGATTCGAATTCCAATTAATTACCGAATCATTTCTTGTGAGTGGAAATTACGATTGCACACACATTGAGTGTATAATTTCTGCATATTTATACTTGTCTTCTTTTTTGAGTAATTAAAAATTATTGTGAAAGTATTTTCAATTTTGTTAAGTGTGATGCATACTCCGCTTGGTGCATCTGATATTTGACTAGAATCGTAAGTACTTACAATTAAGAGATTAACCGCTGTCAAGTAGATAGAATGCTGGGCTTAAGTAGATGTACTCACCTGTAACACAATATGAAAAAAAATGCGTTACGGAGGTTCTATGGAGGACAATTACATATGAAATGTCGAAGTCAAATATCAATTGAAACAAACCTAAAGTCACACAAGGTACCTATTACTGACATAGAGAATTAGACATATAATAAAAGTTCAAATTGTAAGATTATTTAAACGGAATCAACATAGTTATTATAACTGATTGCATAATCTATAGCAATTATAGAGATAATTATATTTCTCCTTTATATTATTACTAATGAGGAACTTGCATGAAATTTCTTTTTCCTTGAAAATTTTACTGAATGAAGCTATCGTGTTACAAAAACCAGGGAGCACTGTATTTCATAATAATATGTAACTATATTAGAGAAAAAGAATTAATTAATCGTGCCTTAAACGCCTAAACCACGCCCCGACTTAGAACGCAGTATGATTGGCCTAGACGCTTTTACTGTTCCGTGACGTCACACATTCGATGATCATTGGCTAAATCTTAATTTCAACCAATGACTGTCGAGTGCTCCTAACTACGCCCCGCCCTAGAACGCGGTATGATTGGCTGAGAGCGCTTTTACTGTTGCGTGACATCACATATTGCTCCTCGCTGTTTGCGCGGCTCTTTCAAACGCTACATTTTTAACTCAAATTTATGAAGGTATCCGACATGTTAACACCATAAGTTATATAACGTTGAAATTGTAATTTTTTACTCTATTTTTTACAATAAAAAAATCATGCAAGTTCCTCACTGTAAGATCTAAGCTATTTCTCTATAGGTGTATTTTATTTTCAGAGTGTGATCACATCTATAATATTAACGTGATCCAGAGATAATTTTTTAAAAATTGCATAATAAGAAAAAGTATATTGTTACTAAATTCAATCTGAATATAATATTGGAAGCGTTTGTAAACTCGTGCGTGTCTTACAAATACGAGGAAGAAAAGTCAAAGACAAAAAATTTCTATCAATATTAGCGCAACGTCACATCTCATCGGAATTTGTTTGATATGACGTACATATGTACGTGGAAGAACGAATGCGAACGTACAACCCGTTGTATGACGACGTATGATTGGAAAAGTTTCTGTATAATGCCGTCTGCCTGCTCGCGTCCATACGCCCAACACAGATTGAAGTACGGAAACGCACCCCTTCGATGCGACCTGGTATCTCCCCTGATCCCTCTCCCTCCTGTATTCCACCTCCTACGACATTTTAAAGTTCTCGTAGGCGGCTTCACCATTGCGATGACTAGTGTTCCGAAAAGGAGTTTACTATCTTCTAAAGTGAAAACGAAAAATATTACAGCTACTATTTTTCTTGAAGCAAGTTTCCGGTGAATGTTTGGTAATGAATTGTGGTGAAATTTTAACGGCGTTTTAGATCAATTTGGATGTCATTCATTTCTAATAAAAAACCGGGGTTGTACCAAATTTTACTCTACACTATAGTGGTATTTTGTAGTCAATGTTTGGAGAGCATGTTTAATATGATTCTTGAGAAAGTTTGAAGACACTGGTAGCATATGAACTAAAAATTTGTGAAAATCTTTCTCTCACTCTATATACATAATATATACCGCTGAAGCTAATTCCATGAAATTTGGATAATAGGTTTCTTTTGTGACATAAGAAACCAATAAGAAAGGATGTCCCCCTAAGGTGGTAAAATAGGGGATGTAAGTTTGTATGAAAATCCGTCATTCTTGAAGTTAATTCCATGAAATTGGTATTTAGCCTTTCGATTAGAAATTAAGAAAGACGTGTTTCAGGATTTTTTTATTCCTTAAGGGGGTAAAATAGCGGATTAAAATTTGTACGGGAATTTCTATTTATTTCGAGATCCACGCGAACGAAGTCGCGAGCGGAAAGCTAGCATTGCATAAAATAGTCTCAAATTTCAATTATTTCGAAGTGAACGTAAACCCGCTACAGGGAGATTCTATATCGAAGCCAAAAATCGACCCGATAAAAAGACGATGCAGTTTTTTTCAGCTAATATATCAAAGATTGTAAATACCGGAGCACATCTAGACCTTTGATCATCCGTGAGCTCATCGTTTGAGAATGTCGCACTTACAAAGGAACCCATGGAGCGTAATCCAAAAGGATTTTCAAACGGAGCACGAAAAAAAGTATATTCCCTTCACTCTCACAACGTCACTTCTAAAACTCGAAAAGCTTTGAATATCTTTCAAGTGATTCGAGAATCCTTCGAATCCTCTGCAATAGGATATTTGTTTCGGATAATGCATCTGATATCTAATCATTCCATTAAATAAAAAAATGCAAGTGCTTCGTTTAATAGTTTTAGAACAGATTTCTTATCATAGTTACAATAGTTACGATTGTAATAAAAATTAAGACGATATACAGGTGATATTTACCAAAACTGCTGTATCTATTATCATTCAGAAAACTTTCTGGTCAGTCACAATATCATTTTTGTAAATTCAAAATATCAATTCTAAGACAAATACTATAATATTTAGTTGTAAGATAAAAAACGTAAATAGTACTTTTAAGTAAAAATATTAGAATTCCATTTTACCATCAATATAACCCTATTTAAAAAAATTATATTAGCAATTTTTACTATAACATTTTCGTCATGTAATAAAGTAATAAATTGATCATATCATTAATTACACTGTCCAACAATGGAAATGTTTCGGGTTTAAAAATAGCTGATTCTTATGTACTTCCATCTTCTGAAATAAAAAATCACCATAAAAATTACGATTAGTTCTAGTTGTAGAGATAAAATGACATTTTATATTCTTTAAAGTCTACATTTTCAGTTTGGGTGAAATTTGATTTTGGATATTGGCTCACCTGTTAACTGTGAAAATACTATTTTTATGTATGTGAGATAGTAGGGATAGGAAATCATATTATATTCAAGCAGATTGGCCTGCAAGAGAGAGAGAAATCTTAACTCTCGAGTGAGAAAAATGTCATTGCCTAGCCTCTCGTGGATCTAAAAGATGTTCTTCTTCCACCCCTACATATCAAGCTGGGTTTAATGAAGAATTTTGTCAAAGGCATGAACCGAGAAGGCCAGGCTTTTAAATAATTGGGAGAAGAATTTCCTAGATTAAGTGATGCAAAGGTCAAGGAAGGCATCTTTGTTGGGCTACAAATACGTCTACTCGTAAAGGACCCTGCGTTCGATCTATTATAGTTTTGGAAGGGAAAGAAAACGAAGCTTGGGAAGCTCTCAAGGGAGTTATGCGTGGACTTTTAGGTAACAGAAGGAATGATAACTACACTCAGTTGGTGACAGTATTTCTACAAAAATATCATCAACTCGAATGCAACATGTCCCTAATAATCCATTTTCTCCACTCCCATTTCGATTTTTTCCCACCTATTTCTGAAGCTGTCAGTGATGAGCATGGAGGAAGGTTCCATCAGAATATTTCTGTGATGGAACGGAAATATCAAGGCCGCTGGAATGAACTGCTGGTTTGTGTGTAGGGATACTCCAGAACTCACTTACAAGGAACGAAGAGGAAAGCCAAAAAACAGCGATCTTATGAAGCCACCAATTGATTCTCTGTAGATCCAACCACCTGGTAGGTGTTTTTTCATCAATTTAGGATGTAACTGACATTAAAAAAAAGAACGATCACATTTTAAACGTTGTTAGCATATTGCTGCAGAAGAAGACGGTCACAACTCAACATTTCAGTAGGAGCAATTAAAGCTTATTACAAATTCAAATTAAAAGCTATATTGTAGTATGAGTTCTTGTCTGAATTTAGTGGAAGTCAACAAAATTCAGACAACAACTCATTCTGCAATAGCTTTTAATTTGAATTTTTAATAAGCTTTAAAGGCTCCTACTGAAATATTGAGTTGTGACGGTCTTCTTATTAAGCAGCAATGTGTAATTAATATTTACCGTTTTCTCTTAATCCTTTACAGTAAAAAAACTTTCACCTATTGTATATCACAGAAACTAGAGCTAATAAAATTTTTTCTTTGCCATATTCGCTTTTCTCAACCTAAAATTAGTAAGAATTAACTCATAAGTTGAAGAAAACATTCAAAAAATTGTTTTTTGTTAGGTAGTTATTATTTTTTCTCGTATTTTTTCCTTCACGTCGAATCCAAAAATCGATTCAAATGAACGACAAACCCGCAGCTTCTTCGACTCTTTCACATCGTCGAAGGCAATCCGAACACCAGACCCCGTCTAGACGCATATTACGTCACACAAGCCTACCTCCGAGAATATCGTAAATACAAAGAAACCGGAGAAGCATAAAATACCTTAAAGGACAAAGCTCAAAAATCCTCGACCTCCCCTCCTCTTCTCGCGAGGACATTCCCGAAGCTTGAAAAGCTTTAAACACCCTGCAGGAAATTCTAACGTCAATGGAATGCTCTACACGATGGAAGGTAAAAGAATGGGGGTGGTAACTGAGTATTGGGAGAGATGGAAGGGGAAGAGAATGCTATTATAGAAATATGCACGACATAATGGACCAGACGGAGAATAAGCGAGCTATGGCGGGAAAAAAGAGAGGGTTAAGAGAGAGTGAAATTTTTCCGCGGACGAAAGGTCGTAGGTGGGAAAAGGAAGGAGGGAACTTTCAAAGGAGTCCGGGCTCAAACGTAGCTTTCATCGGCATATTGTTCGCTAAACACTGGGAGTCGCTCGCGCTGCAGGTAATAAAAGGATCTCTCTCTCTTTCTCTCTCTCTCTCTCTCTCTCTCTCTCTCTCTCTCTCTCTCTCTCTCTCTCCCTACCTCCATCCGATAAAACAGAAAGAAGAAATGAAATAAAATAGCAAAAAAAGCCCCGCACATAGAGGACGACAAAGGGTGTGCGTCCCCTGAAGGGAAGGTCAGGGAGAGGGCGGCATAGCGAAAAAGAGGGCGCGCTCTATCGGACGGTTAATGAAAAATAGCGACACCCCCTCGCGAGAGTCCTGTTCCCCGCTGAGCGTTGGATTGCTTGCTCTCTGCTTTCGTCGTCGTCGTCGTCGCCGTCGTTGAGCGCGCGCGCGCCCGCTTGATTCGCTCACTTCGGGGTGGATTTTGCGTTATTCCATTGCGCCCCCCCCCAAGTTTCTGTCTGGGCTCACGCTGCGATGTCATATTACAACACCCCACCGCGCGGGCGAGCGAGCTTTCCACGGTTGCTATACGCGCGAGAGGGAACTGTCCTCCCCCTTCCCCCAGCCCCTTAACACCCCCTGACGCCAGGACTACCGCGCGACGTCTCGTTTTTGAAACGTTATTAAATCTCGCGCACAGTTGGCATTAATTAACAAACGCGCGCCCGGCTCCTCATACCGACGGTAACTATACGTATATCCCGCGCTGCAGAGCTTTCGTAATAATCGACGGGGGTGAGTCGCGAGCGGTGGATCGGGGTTGTATTATTGAAATATTATGCTCATTTTTGGAATTTCCCGTTTTATCGACCGTTAGATTCTTCCTGCTGATGAAATATCGGTATAATTTGTGGCATGTCGATTGCCCTTTTGTGGAAGCTTTTTCGAATTTTGAGTTTAAGAAACTTCTAGGTTTATATTTTCGTTGACGCTTTATTCGTTTGCGAGATATTGATATTTGGAACACGAACTTTAAGCGATTCTTTCTTATTTGTTCGACTTAAAAAGTGACGCGATTTAAAAAGTTATATACAAATTTTGATAAACTTTACTGTTTCGAGTTTCTTTATTACCTAATTTGATATTCGTTAGGTTTTCTAAACTTAATTTAATAGACTGCAAGAGATTTTTTTTAGTATTTTCGAACATAAAATAATTTATAAACATAGATACATATTAAATTTAATGGGTAAATATACGACAATTAAGGAATTTTATTGAATCTTAAAATAAGATTTTTTTAATTACGAAAAACTTGTAGATCTTTCCTATTCAATTTCTCAACTTTTATATTCTTTCTCACCAATTTTAATAAAAATTGTTATCTTGTATTAATTCGTAACACAAGTTAGTTAAAAAAAATTGAGAAACTGATTCCCAAGTGCATTCACTTGCTTACACTGAAAAAAATTTTGAGTGAATTTAGCAATAATTCTGGCTGAACCAACCAGAATTTCTTGCCACCGTGGTCACAGTCAGAAGTTTTCTTAAGACATCCAGACGAGTATGTCTAAGTTAATATGTTTGAAGTAACAATATCGTGGTGTTTGTGTCAAACTGCGCTGTACTGTTGAGCCATTTATTTATTCTGATGGATTCAGACGTGTAGTACGGCTGAGTGAGCTGTACCGTATCGCTAAATTGCACGGAAAAATATTAAAATAAATATTTAATTTGCTATCGGGGTACCGACTCGACATCTACCAGTATGAATGACTCGAGTACCGACCAAGCCCGGCCGAAGGTAAATTTCAAGGTCCCTGCAACTGTGCGGTTCTACGCGTTTCTGCGCTGTATAGTCCACTCAGCCATACCATTCAGCTACACTACACATAGGTTTACAGTTGGTGTAAATATACGTATTTTACTAATCGTACTCAACCCATAGTCCAGCTAACTCTCTATACCTATATAAAGCTCACCTAGTAATGACAATTTAACTAAAATACGTATAATCATACAGTTGGGGTAAGAATACGTCAATCTTCTTAGGATATCCTTTCTAGTATATTAAGTAATCAGATGCCATATTGCTGCATCAAACATACTCTGTTAGCAATACTTGGACTGCTAACATAGCAATGCTTTATCTGAAACACAACAAATAGAATTACTGTAATCAAAATATTTTTAGGGGGGAATGGCTAGAAAGTCTCAGCCAGAAATGTATTGCTGTGTTAAAACTAAAGATTTTTTTCACGGTAGTATTCCTTTCTCATTAATTTAAACGTATTTTATAAGAGACAATTACACTCCCTTTTCGATATAGCTAAATGGTAGGATTTCGCAGCCCTTGGCAGGGCTTCTCGCCTCCAATCAACGCTCGGGTGGGTCTCCCCTCGGAAAATGCACGTATATTTCATCGATAATTGGTCGTCCGAATGATCGACCCAGTTTTGTACACGGGACGCCGAAAGAGGAGAAAGAAGGAGTGAGTGTCGAAACGGAGGCGACGGAGAAGGTCGAAAGTCGAAAGAGGGTGAGCATAATCAGAAATCACAGCTTGTAAGCTGGATTCGTTATTGGTCCCGGGCGGCCTTGTTCGACCCTGCTTCGACCCCCAAAGTCTCCGGGGCTGACGAGCCTTCCGTCGTCTCGCATCTCAATCGCTTCTCTCCCTCGCTGCCTCTCTTTTCCCCGCACACGACTGACTGGCCGTTCTCTTTCAACCATCCTCACATGTACAGGATGGAAAAAAGTTATTATTTTCGGCCCATCCCCGCGGAATAAGGAACGACCATTTAATCGGTCATTGATTCCAAACAGCTGCGATATAGGGATATAGAGTGAAATACGTAAGATTATGGGGTTGATTTTGGTCGGTGGTCATTCTGGTTGGTAGTATAATATATCTGTACCTCTCACAGAGCGCAGCCACATACTATGTTATAAGTCCTAATGTTAAACCTATGGACTTAACATAGTCTGGCTGTGAGATACAGATATAGGAATTTGGGGATCATCTCAATCAGTGTTTTGTACTTGTTATTACTTTTCTTCAGAATAAACAAATACGATATTTAAAACATACGTGGAGAGTAGTTCAGTTTTTATGTTATTTTAGTTTTCAAAGATCAAAGTTATTTAATCTTAAATTATTATTGTATCTAGTTTTCCATCGATGGAGACTGATTTTCAGAAAAAATAATTCAAAAGAAGGATTCATAAAACTCATAAAATCGCATATTTTAAATTCCCTTTTCGAAAAAAATACGTAAAAGAAAATATTCATAATTTCAACATCAGCGAGTCAAAATATCTCATAAAATTTATATGAATAGATTTACTAAGGGAAAGACTCTTCATAGCCAAATGAGAGAAGTGCTAATGCTAATGTTTATAGCTAAAATTTATAATATACCTATAATCGCTTATGAGATTATGATTGGCTACCGAATTTGAACGGTAAATGTTCTATTTTATAAACTACATATCTTAACAAAATTTTACATCCATATTTATAAAATACGTAGCCATCATAAATAAGAACATTAGAACTTTTACATAAATCTGACTTTTTTACTTCATGAAATAGGCAAAAAACCACACGGAGCAGTTGAGACGAGACCATAATGTTTGAATCCATGCACTGAAAAAAATCTTTAGTTTTAACACAACAATACATTTCTGGCTGAGACTTTCTAGCCATCCCCCCCTAAAAATATTTTTATTGCAGTAATTATGTATTAGTTGTGTTTGAGATAAAGCATTGCTATGTTAGCAGTCCAAATATTGCTAACAGAGTATGTTTCACATGCAGCAATATGGAATCTGATTACTTAATATACTAGAAAGGATATCCTAAGCAGATTGACGTATTCTTACCCCAACTGTATGATTATACGTATTTTAGCTAAATTGTTATTACTAGGTGAGCTTTGTATAGGTCTAGTTAGCTGGACTATGGGTTGAGTTCGATTAGTAAAAACCGTATATTTACACCAACTGTAAACCTATGTGTAATGTGAACTGAACGGTATGGCTGGGTGGACTATACCGCGTAGACAGGATGTCCCGCGCAGAACCGCACAGTTGCAGGGACCTTGAAATTTAGCTTTGGCCGGGCTTGGTCGATACTCGAGTCATTTATAACGGTAGAAGTCGAGTCGGTACCCCGATAGCAAATTAAATATTTATTTAAATATTTTTGCCGAGATATCTCAATGTTGCATTGTATAAAGGCCGGTTTTAGCTAAGAGCACTTGAAGAGTCGGTGGCGCAATTGGTAGAATGCGAAAGCATTCCCAGTCTCGAAGCATCTCATCTAAAGAACGCAAGTTCGAATCCCGGTAGGGTTTGAAAAAAAAACCGACACTAGTAGGCGGGTTGGCAGGCGGCAGCATAGGCGTGGCGCTCCCTTTTTGCAAAATCCTACTTGCAATTTAGCAATATGGTATAGCTCACACAGCTATACTGCTTGTCTAAATGAACCAAAATTTCCGCGCAATTTAGCAATACGGTATAGCTCACACAGCTATACTGCTTGTCTAGATGAACCAGAATTTCCGTGCAATTTAGCTACACGGTACAGCTCACACAGCCATACTGCACGTCTGGATCCATCAGAATAAATAACTGGCTCAACAGTACAGCGCAGCTTGACACAAACACCATGATATTATTACTTCAAACATATTAACGTAGACATACTCGTCTGGATGTCTTAAGAAAACTTCTAGCTGTGGCCACGGTGGCAAGAAATTCTGGTTGGTTCAGCCAGAATTATTGCTCAATTCCCTCAAAATGTTTTTCAGTGTGCGCATTTTCTGTGTACTTCTATTGCCTGCTGACTAGGTCGGTCCCCGAAATTTGAGGTCTGACTGCTTTAGTCATGAACTACATTTACTAGTCTAACACTGTACCAAAATTCAACAATCTATAAATAATTGCACAGAGCCCATATTTTCTACACATTTGAGGTGGTGCTGACTAATAACGCTCCCACATAGCACCGTCTGACTTTTATTTTTAAGCTCGTCATTGCTTAGACTGTTTATAAACAAAATATCTCTCGTCTATAAACTCTTGCACAACAGCATAAAATTAAACAACTTTAACGCTGCGCCGCTGCCATATATCCCTGAATTATAGCTGCTGACTCGAGATTGGCAGCTTACATGTCAAGGTCAACATACTAATAAAATATTAGCAATCTTTAATCAATTACACGTTTCAACCATGGGCTCCCCGACTACAATTCCTCTTTTCTCGTCACTTGGCGGAGAGATTTCAATTGGTCATTATTTTCCGAAGCGGGGCAAAAGGCGAAAGTTTTTCACTATTACCCGTATATCGACGTCTCGGCGGCAATTGCCGGCGCAAATTACCGCCCAATTTCTCGCGCGTATAATTCCTATAACTGCGTTTTGACGCGGTCCAGACAATCGCTCCTTCAGTGGCGAGGAATTCCAAATTCCCGCGGTTGTATCGCGGCGGAAAGAGAGACTCGGAGAGAGAGAATCAAATAAAATGATCGAGAAAGTCCCCTCGGCTCGACTCGGTAAGCTGCAGAGTCCGGTTTCCGGAGGCGTGTAATTAGCCTTCCGAAGTACGCCGTAATAAGGCGTTGGGTCCTCGAAGGGGTTGTATGCGCGGGAGCGTTCGTCTTTCTTAGCGGAACTGCCTCGGAAACCCAAGTGGAGCCAAGATGCAAATATATGATTGTCGGTTGCATTGCTCGGAGATGCTTACATTGTAGCGCCGCCGCGCTCCACTTTAGTGGACATGGATGGTGAAATCGCGAAAGTTTATTTGTGGCGATCTCAACTGAGGCGAAGAAAAGTGGTTGGAAATTATAATATGGTAACGTTGCCACACTATAGCTACAAGCACAGATGCATTGAGAGTACTGCACATAAACGTAACAACTATTTTGATGATAACTATTGGAATAAGAGAGTTATAGCGATAACTATTTCAGAAATTAGTATTGATTACTAAACTTGAATAGTTGTCACCAAAATAGCTGTCAAAACTATTTTTTGCTCTGAGAACAACAGATTTTATCAAAGTGTTACACTGTAGATTTGTTGCACAGAGGTAACAGTGTTATGTAACTTTTGTTACCGAGCTGTTGCGTGTCAAATATGTTACATTTCACGTCAGTCTAAGAGGCTATAACAAAATCACATAAATATGTCAATAAAAATGCAATGTAACAGAGTAGGGATAGTGAAGAAAGATAGTTATGTAACATTTTAATACTTTGCGTATAATACAAAGAATCACAGCATGAACATAGTAGGGGATTTAAAAAGAGATTCCAGCGTTTAGAGTGGCAAAATTGGTAACTTCGTTATATGTACATGGTATACAGTTCGCATGAAAAGTGCCAAATGACGAGAAATTTGACGTTATTTAAATTATTATTGAATAAACAACTATCACAGGTAAATATAATGGCAAACTTTACCTGCAGAATATAACCTGCAAGTGAAGTAGCTATTAGATTTAGATACATGCGAAAAATCAGGAATCAAAGATAACCTGAAAGTATTTCAGACGAACACAGGAGTACCTATATCTGATTTAAACAGTAGAAAATTGACATTTCAAAAGTAGAAAAGAGTGTAATTATTTGGATACAAAAGTTATATTGTGATATACTTTTATTTGCTTCTAATTACACTTTATACGGGTGCAATGTCACTGACGTTTGATGTACCACACAGCATCAAATTAAGCTCAATAAATTTTAGCCTGAAACTTTTTCTACTCTAATCACGTATGAAATGGTTTGAGCTTTACCTTTCACGATAGCTTTCGGGTGAAAATCAATCGAATGTGTTACTGCTTTAAAGCTCGTTCTCAAAATATACATAATTTGTAATTTCTATATCTTTCTTACTGCCCATTCAACAATTTGGGCTAATAAGTTCCGCGACTGCCCACTGGTAGCGTTAGCTGCTTTCATGCACATAGCGAATACTAGCGCAAACTCAACCGATACAAATCTCCGTAATATTACATGGATGTAACGTCAATGTTAAAATTTCGTACTTAGCAATACAGCACCAATATAGCACGTTTCATTATATCACAGTCATATAACATGTAAGTACACAATATAACGCATTATATTGACGTTATATCGCTGAATGCGAAATTTTGACATATAGACGTTATATATAATACTGCGAGGGTCCCGTCGACTGGGAATATATATCATCAACAGTTCCTTACAATTATTACGAGTACCTATATTATTTTATATTACTACATTTTTTAAGTTACAGCATCTTCCGTTGGACCACGTCATCTAACAGAAAAGAGCAGATTTTCTACTGCATCTCTCTCTATTTTTCTTCGCCTGCCTCCTCCCATCCCCTTCAAAAGAAAACGAGAGAAGAATTCCCGGAAGAATTGTTAAGTGGCGAGTCGGAACGAACGATCGTCTCGCTCTGGCGGAAGACAATGGACGCGGCGCGGCGCTGGAAAATAAATCAGACCGATGCGGTGCCTGGGGAGGAGCGGGTGGGAGGGTGGCGACGACGTCGGTTGGTGAACTGCCGAGCAGGAGCCGCGAGCGGCTCACGACGACGGAAGAAGGGTTCGTGATCTATGAACGCCTCGCACAGCTTCCGCTTAAAAATCTGTTATATATTGTACTTAGCCGAGGTGTCCCGGAGTCGGGGGCCCCGGTCGAGGGAGCACGAAGTGGAAGTGGCCGAGGTGAGTTCAGTACAGTCCTGGACGCGAGCATCCCCCGAGCGACCCCTACGGAGGCGCATAACTTTAGTCGAGTTGTCTCTTGGACCGCGGCAAAGTGATGGAAATAAATCAAGACCTTCGCAGGCGGACGGAGTGAGAGAGAGTGTGAGTGAGGGAGAGAGAGAGAGAGAGAGGCTCAAGGATCTCCGCGAGAAATACACAAGTTTTAATAAACACTCCGCGAAGGGTGGGAGGAAACGGCGAGGCGAAAAGGGAGGCTGCCGAGACTCGAGGCTCGCGTAATGGGGGAACGGTCTTCGGTGAGAATCGAGGGTGAAAGCGCGCGAGCCTCTCCGGCGAGCCACCCTGCGGAATATGCGGTATGTAAGGAGAGTGAGACGAGAGAGAGGGAGGAGAGGGAGAGATAGATAGATAGATAGATAGAGTGTTTATTATTCAGAAAATTGAACAAAAGTTGCGTTCTGCCGAAGCAGTGCACAGAGAAACAAGCGTAGTAATAATATAAACTTAAACTAAGGAATATTATAACAGCAGAAGGGTTAATAATATTAGAGCTTAACAAGCGAACAAGCTTAGTGAGTTTTAGCAGGTATAAAATCAAAATCAATTAAACAAGCAGATGGGTATAGTAAGTATAAGCGAATATAAAGTCAGTTTTAGCTTTCGTTAAGGCAGACCCTGTTGCTTCCTCCTCTCAGTGATGATGAAAACACAGTTAGGTGGTCGAGGACGAGTAGAGATCAATTAGCTTCGTGATATCATCCGTTGACAGGATCGTATGAATGAGCGCTCCATCACACCTTTTTGTCATTACTGCGCCTGATGAACACGCCAGAGAGAGAGAGAGAGAGAGAGAGAGAGAGAGAGAGAGAGAGAGAGAGAGAGAGAGAGAGAGAGAGAGAGGAGGGAGAGAGGGAGAGAGAGGGAGAGAGGAGGGAGAGAGAGGGAGAGAGAGGGAGAGAGAGGGAGAGAGAGAGAGAGAGAGAGAGAGAGAGGGAGAGAGAGGGAGAGA
>OY783200.1:19112401-19193504 GCA_963678675.1 Xiphydria camelus
GAGAGAGAGAGAGAGAGAGAGAGAGAGAGAGAGAGAGAGAGAGAGAGAGAGAGAGAGAGAGAGAGAGAGAGAGAGAGAGAGAGAGAGAGAGAGAGAAGAGAGAGAGAGAGAGGAGAGAGAGAGAGAGAGAGAGAGAGAGAGAGAGAGAGAGAGAGAGAGAGAGAGAGAGAGAGAGAGAGAGAGAGAGAGAGAGAGAGAGAGAGAGAGAGAGAGAGAGAGAGAGAGAAATAGTGAAAACATTCTGAAATTTTTTGAACAACAAGTTTAATGAACTAAAATCCTCTATACCAATTTCCACGTTCATTAAGAAGCCCGTTATTATTTTTATTAATTGTTCTTTATAAATTTAACCTTTGATAAGTCAATGCGGCAACGTTGCATGACGTACAGATGCATGACCAGATGTTTCGGGCCTAAACAACTTTTTGATTGAAAAATATCGATGCAATGTAGCATGTTACATTTTGAAGTTCGTACGCGCGGGGCGTGATTTACTTTTATCCGTAATTAGGTGGCGATAAATCGCAAAGTTACACTACTCAACGCTGAAGTTTGTTAATACTGATTTCGTCGACTAAAAAATTTTTCTACGGAAAAATAGCTTATATTTAGTTTAACACTTATGCAAGAAGATTCTGCTTAAAAATTATTGTTTCTATAATTATTAACAAATTAAAAATAGCGAATTCAAACGAAATACAAAAAGGAAATAACGTAAGATGTGCTCATCAGTGGCGCATGCTAATATTTACTTACCTTCGAGTAATGGACATTTTTATTGCTTACATTAGATTCTCAATTTTTATTTAGAACGTAGTATATTAATAAATAACTATGCTTCAAAGTGTATAATAATCGATAAGAGATTCTGCAGGTAATGGGGAAATGTGGTTTCAAGTTGTTTACATGACCGAGGGAGTCCGCTTATCATTTTGAACAGTACCAGCCTGAAGTTAGTAAATGAGTAGAGAAAAAGTGTCCCTCTCTACATACGCTTATGGCACTACAGTAAGAATAGGTTAGACTACTGAAAAACCGCGATTGTTACAATACAATCGTCGAACGAAAACTTTTGATATAGAGATACCATGTATTCACCCAATCGTAACGCGTCTATAGCCACGTTTGAAATTCGGCACTTTTAATTGAATTTTGACGTTAAATAACATTATTAAAAATTTAAAAAGGAATTTTCTACTGAATATATTTATAAACATAGACCGTATTTATAGAGAAAGGGAACCAAACCCGACGTACTACTTTGTTTTCGCCAAAACTCAGCCGAAAATTAGTCAAATTTGAAAAACTACATACCAGCGTGTAGGTAGGACCCTTATCTTTAAAAAATCAGCATTAGTTTAAAAGAGAAATATTGTACATTGAAAAAAATGAAAAAATCGCAAATCAAGTCAAAAATAGCTCCTGAACAAAAGAGTACTTAACCCGACATACCTGGTTTAAGTAAAGTTTAAAACTAAAAATTTCAGTCCTAAATTTTTTTTAACTCTGTAAGCCATTTCTAACATCAATAACTATTATTTAAATATGTTTTCGAAGGAAAATAAATTAAAAAAGCAAATATTTACACTCAAAAAGTTAAAAAAGAACAAATTTATTCCAAAATTGTCAAAGCAGAAATTATAACCTTCGTGGAAGGCATCTGTGAAAAAAAACGGCCGAATGAGCCACAAATACTCATAACGCCCATAAAGTTTTCAAAACTACAACAAAAGAGCGAGGTATATCGGGTTGGGCAACTTCGGTACTCGAACTTTGTTTCCTCATAATGAACGAAAGAATGATGTTAGAAATAAAACTGAACCAATTTTTTCTACCTTATGTGTTTCTGAATAACACCAAAATACAAAAAAAAACTCACCACTAATTATTCGTGTCTACAGCCGCCCGTTTTCATACATTCATAAATGTTGACGATTGTAAATCTGTAACTTTTGAGATTATCGGCGCACAACTACGAAAACAAACGCCAGAGGCAGTGTTACTGTACAGGCAATAGAATGAGATCCCAGAGCCCCCAGATCTACGTCATTTTAGCAAAGCTAATATTTTGTGAATAAATAGTGTGATATGTAGTTAAGAACGTATGCGTACTTGCTAGCTTGAAAGCGGGGCCGTTTAACAGGTAACAGGTACGAAAGGTACATAAAAACCTTGCTCAACTACGTTAAAGTATGAAAGCTGGTTTTTATATATGTTTTACAGAATATTGTTAAAAACCAACATTCATTATTGCCAGACACTTTCCGTGGGCCCTAACTTCCGCCAGACGCTTTAAAGTTCGCAAAAAAAATGAGGTAACCTACGTCATAGTAGCAAGCCTAAATTTTATATATGTTACTTGGGTTACTATTGTAAGACCTATTGTAAACTGCCAGACCAATCCGATGGGCCAAACATCCCGCCAGACACGATAAAAGTTCCGCTATGAGTATGAGCGCGAGGGCATTATTCATGCGCACGAGTGCGAGTGAGATGTACTCGGCGCATGGATCTCTCTTTCCTATCGCATGGACTACTCTGTGTGTTAAGGTATTTCCTCTCCAAAACCACTTATCTCTAAAATTTGAAATTTTGGTCAAATAGAGATTGAGGTATTTTGCACCTCCTCTAATTTTTTCAGATTTTTTTACACGATGTTTATTGTTATTAATATTTTTTCAGACAATTTTATACGTGTTACCCCTATACCCAAGCCGTAAAAATGATACATTTTCACCTTTTTATGGAAAACTGTTCTGTAAATATTTTTGAAAAACTGGAGAGATGGAGAAAAAAATTAGAAATTTATTTTAAGAAAACATGCATTCATTAATTTCTGCATTAAAAATGTTACTTAACATTAAGCCCACAGTTACCCCTCGCATTATAATACCATTTAGATCCAGTTTTCTAGGTAGACCACAATCTTCCCGTCAAGGTCCACAGTTACCCAAAATTAACGAGTAACTGTAGATTATGACATGTGGGAAGAAAATGTAAAATCTTTCTTTGATAGTTGTAAGACAAAAAAAACAGTAAATCATCATTTCATTGAATTTATTGTTATTGAAAATTATTCATTTTCATACATATACACAGTAAAAAATGTTCGTCCTTGCATACAAAAACTGCGTGTTATAATTTAAATTAAACAATTTCTTCGTTTTCACGTGTAAATTAAACACAATGAAATATAAATCTATAAAAATTCATAGTTCAATCGCCGAGAATTTTAACACAGCTTGGTATTACTTTTATCATACATCTGTATAACTAATTTTTATACACCATATACATATGTTAAATTTGATGCACGATTTTTTTCTGTGTATTTTCATTGCATTTACATTTAAACCCGAAATTTAATAAAATATCGAATTCTTCAACTTTTATTTTGCGAAATTTATTGCATTGAAATTATTGTTATAATTAAGCTTTACAGCTTTATTGAATAGTTATTAAAATATTACATTAAGACAAATAAACAACCTACATTTCATGAAGCTCTTATAATGGCATCTAATGCTCTCACTCGCACTCGTGCGCATGAATAATGCCCTCGCGCTCATACTCATAGCGGAACTTTTATCGTGTCTGGCGGGATGTTTGGCCCATCGGATTGGTCTGGCGGTTTACAGTAGGTCTTACAATAGTAACCCAAGTAACATATATAAAATTTAGGCTTGCTACTATGACGTAGGTTACCTCATTTTTTTGCGAACTTTAAAACGTCTGGCGGAAGTTAGGGCCCACGGAAAGTGTCTGGCAATAATGAATGTTGGTTTTTAACAATATTCCGTAAAACATATATAAAAACCAGCTTTCATACTTTAACGTAGTTGAGCAAGGTTTTTATGTACCTTTCGTACCTGTTACCTGTTAAACGGCCCCACTTTCAAGCTAGCAAGTACGCATACGTTCTTAACTACATATCACACTATCTATTCATAAAATATTAGCTTTGCTAAAATGACGTAGGTCTGGGGGCTCTGGGATCTTGGACTAAATCTATCTATTCATCGAAACGACTAAGTTTACGTAGTTGGTGGCAAAGTGCAGCACCACATGGTCGAAATAATAATGGTGTGTCGGGTTTGGGGGACTATGTCAGGTTTGGTTCCTCTCCTCTATCATTAATTAACCCTTCGTTGCTCACGTGGGGTGTAGGCGACACCCCAGCCTCCTTTTTTGCATGCCACGCCTAGAGTTTTTTTTTCGAGGTTGGCACTTTCAGTACCTTTCGAGAACATTTCATTAAAGAATTTGGCACCAAAAACGCAAGACAATACCGATTTGTTTATCCGACAGAACGCTGCAAAGTGTTAAAAAGTGATTTTTAACAATCTGTAATTAACTTAATATTTAATATTTTTCTATAAAACTTGTTCCAATTTTTTAATTTGTCCTTCGTTAATAAAACGAGAGTATGATAACTATCCACAGTCTATTATTTATACTATTTTTTAATAAAAATCCGCAGGGAGACCTGAGCGTCTGAAAACCGAGACCTCATGTACCGAGACTTCGAGTTTTATTTTCAATTAGAAAATTACGAAATTAATTTTTTTAAATATTAAGATCATTAGGCAATATCTCATGCTTTAAAATAAAAAAAAAGTATTAAAAAATTTCAATTTTTCACTAAGAAAACGTTAATTTTTAACTAGGGTGTAGGGTACACCCCAGGTGAGCTCTTGTGTTTCAAAAATCCACGTGAGTAACGAAGGGTTAAAAAAATCTGTCCAAGTATTCCAACCCCATTGCAGTTTTGCTGTTTGTCAGTGGGTTAAATATCTATTGACGAAATTAAAGTCATACTAATACAAATCTCCAAAGCGTAACACGTCTCAAGTGAAACATTTAATGGAAACGTTTTGCTGGGGTAGGATATTTCACGTTGCACGAATGTTTCTGGTAAAGTTCTGAAACGAAACCAGGTAAAATATTTAATGGGAATTTTCATCAAGAAGAAAAAAAGAAGCACGTTTTCGCGTGACTTCATCAAGTGATTCTGTTACTCCTTAGAACTTGTAAACCACTGCATTCAATGCATTGTAATATAGAAACTTTTGAATCGATATTGCGAGAGGCCTCTCGATTAAGCGCACCGAAGGAGCCTCTACGCGATACTCGTCGATTTTCCGCGCAGGAGTATCGGGAAATCAAGATCTTCGTCGACTACTTTAATTTCCGGAGGACCCCGTATACAATATTTTTATATAAGCGCGCAGATACATAAATTCTTGTATTCCAACGCGGTGAAAAGTTTCTCAACTTGAGAAGCCAGTCTCCCGTTGCCCCCTCGCCCTTGTCTGAGAAATAATGATTTACTTCTGGCAATAAAGTTTCTTCCTGTTATTCCGTTCGTGGAGGCGCCATTCGTTAAGACGTTTCTCTAGCGCAAAAAGACGGAGGGGGCCGCGGATTGACCTCTTTATTTTTTTTTTCGCTTCCCCCATACTTCAAATCGAAAGGGGCGCTTCCGTTCGTTATTTCGGTTGCGCCGTATAAACCCACTTCCGAGTTGGAAGACATTTTTGCGCTCGATTCGTCAGCGAGTTAATTGATGGTTAAGTCGTTAGAATTTCATCGCTTCTGGCTCTCGAACTGTTCGCTGGGCTTCGAGAACTGTTTCAATTCTGATAATGCGAGATAATCTGTAGTTTATAAAAAAGTTCCCATTTATCAACGAATATCGTTAAGTACCCATTTGTAGAACAATTTTTACGGAATGTTGACCGCTTCTTAATATTATTATACTTTTCATGGCAACGAGGGGCCAACTTCACGTATCAACTTACCCCGATTTTCCCTACTGAACGCATTTTGCTACTAAATACGGTATAATTTACAGAAGTCACTAATCCCTTTTACTGTCAAAGATGGTAATCTTAACCGAAAAATTCTCTCTACGCGAAAACAAACTATCCCGTCTTGCAATACATTCTCCTTTTCGAGTTTAGTCGCGGTAATACACACGCTCCTTCGAACCACGCTCCCCCCTGAAACCCCGTCGAAACTTTTAATTAAAATCTGAAAATTTCCGAATCGGGACCGCGCGCTGTAATCCTGTTAAAATACGATTTTCCAATTTCCCTTTATCGCCCGGTCCGCGCGCGCCGTGCTATCCGATTGAATGGATTTAGATGAAATGTGTGTCAGTTAGACAGCGGCAACGCCCGCGCGCTACTGCTACACAATGGAGTGTTTATTCGACCGAATCGCCACTTTTCGGATTCGATTCGATTCGGTTTTGCGATTTGCGTTGCCAACGTACATCGGTTCGTTCGCCGTTAGCGGTTAACGGGAACCTTTGCCAGTTTCCTGTTAAACGCAACTGCAGTTCGATCGCCGGAATCGCTCTCGGTGCCTGGGAAGGTATTTCTCCATTTTTTTTTTGCTTCGAATGCGCGAAAATTTAAACAGAAAACTTCTTCGAAGCTCGTTTGTCGCTTTTTTTTTATTTGCGCTTCCGAAGATTTTCACTTCTGCTGTGTGATGACGAGGCGAGTGATGATAAGATATTCATCAAAAGAAAATAGACTTTTTTCCCCCTCTTACCTATGATTACTGAGCAAGCAAGAAGGAAGAGGGGAGAAGACGACTACCGCTAACTACAGTAAATATACGGAAGAGAGAAAAGAGAACTCGAAGAGACTCGGTTTGGTGACACCTTGTCAGAAGTATCTGCACTCGGAATATACAGGGTGTTCATTTTAAAACTTACCACCCACGTTATCTGCGTAAAGAGACATATTTCTGAAAATCGCCGAGACACGTCAACAAAATTATTGAGGGGAACATTTTTTATAAAAATTCGACGCCCCCCCCCCCCCCCTCAACCACCTGACTCCGGGGGCGGTAACCCCAATATTCTTAAATGGAACAGGGGGTCGAGTGATACCTCATTTTAACGTCAAATTTGAAAAGTAGGACGTCAAAATGTACACAATTAAAAGCCCTTTAAAATGAGGTATCACTCGACCCCCTGTTCCATTTAAGAATATTGGGGTTACCGCCCCCGGAGTCAGGTGGTTGAGGGGGGGGGGGGCATCGAATTTTTATAAAAAATGTTCCCCCTCAATAATTTTGTTGACGTGTCTCGGCGATTTTCAGAAATATGTCTCTTTACGCAGATAACGTGGGTGGTAAGTTTTAAAATGAACACCCTGTATATGTAATGATCTATACCCTGGCCAAAGAAATGTGTACAATTAGAAACCGTGTTTTGACGTAGGTATCTTTTCGCTGTTGGAGGTAGGCGCAGTGAAAGTGAAGGAATTCACTGACAAGTGAATATCAAGTATACAGAATCTTTATTTCCATAGCCGATGCATTACTATTTTTTCTACGGGACTTTGCGTGGAACTGAATTCTAATCCACGAACGCGCGTGTTATTCTTAAAAGAGACCGGGGTAAGTTGATACGTTAAGTTGACTCCTCGTTGCCATTACTTTCCCTGGAAACGAGGAGCCAACTTTATGTATAAACTTGCCCCGGTCTCCCCTACTCTCACGTTTGGGTCAAGCAAAAACAAAGAGAAATGTGGTTTCCTCACTTTCAGTCGAGGACCCAGTCATGGATTCATCGTTGCGCGTTGACACTTTTTTTTCGGTAGAATATGAAATCGGTAATTTGTGAAAATTGTATTTATCAAACTTTCGGAAAGAACAAGCTCCGATTGAAATCTTGGTTAGGGGAAGCCGAGACTAGTTAATACGTGAAGTTGGCTCCTTGTTCCCATTCTTTTCCATGGAAACCAAGGACCAACTATATCATCAATCCGCTGCGATCCTCTGTAACACGTAACCATTATTGCAAGGATGATTGATATACGTCTACACTAGAATCAATTTCAATCATTCTTATGCGAATAAGGAAAAAATAGCAATAGTAACGAGCGAATCAATAATTTTGATTAATATCTTGCAATTTACAATAATATAAGCTGGTTTCAATTAAAAATTAGTATTCGTTCGAATATGATGAATCTTTCATTGGACGCTATCGAAAAGGAAAGAGAAACCATCGTCCGAAACAAAGAGACATTTTTTCTCGCTACGTGAAAATGTTATCAACCCTCCGGAGAGGAAAACGAGCCCCGCCTGGAAACCCTGACAGCTTTCTCTTGCCGCGGAATGTCGATAATCTTGTTCCCTGTCAAAACACACCCTCCTCCTCCTCCTCCTCCTCCTCCTCTTCTCACCAGTTCCGTACAGCGATCTCTTTCCCTCATTTTTCCCCTCCCTCTTCCGTCTCTCTCCCTATTTCTCCCCAACAATGAGCCGGCTCTTCGAACGCTCCTCGGACCGCTTTCTCCTCTCCCCCGACCGCGTAGAGGCTCACCGGCTTCTTCCTCCTTCCTCCTCGCGGAGGGAAGAGCGAGAGGAGGAGGCTCCTGCTTTCACACGGTATGAGGGTAACTTGAAAATATTGCAAATTGGTCCGCGGTTTTCCGGTTTCCGCGTGGCCCTCACGAACTCGTCCCTCCTCTTTCCCTTCCCCCATCTCACCCTCCCTTTACGGTGATTCCGGTTCTTAACGAATCTGACGCGGCGCGACGACGAAGCTAGGAAGATATTCATAGGGATATTCTGGAAATCGCTATTCTTATGGAACCGCTTGCTCGAGTTTGTATCATTTCTTTTCTTTCCTCGATCCTGCGAGAGCGATACAGAAAAGTTGGAGACGATTTGTGTATTTCTCGCTTGATATTCACAACTGTATGAGGGTGGAAGCGCCGATTGTGATCACTGTACCAGTTTTCGCTATTTTTCTCATATCTCGTGCTACTTTTAGTACTTTTATAATACTCCGAATATTTTCTTATGGCGATAGAGTCATATGAACCCTTCAATGAAAAATTTAAAGATCCATTCAGAAAAAAAAGTTGGTAATTAATTTCAGTTCTGATAATTATAGAAATAGTTGTGATAGCAACCGTACAAAAATTAGAGCTGATAAATAAACTCGAATATTTATTAAAATACAATAGTTGTTATGACTATATACTCAATTATCTTGGGGTCCAATTGTAAATACATTGTTAAAAATGGTTTGAACCTTAAGAATCGGAGGAACTTGAATTTTCAATAGTGTGTACTTGAATACTTATACCATGTTTCAATATTCTTTCTTTCGACTAAACTGCAAAACGAAAGGACATTATAGACGATAATTTATTATTTTCTATGATACCTTCAATACAAACGAAGTTGATAATTACTTTAGTTAGTTTCACTACGGGCGCCTTTTTCTGGCCCATAAGAATTGCATGCGAATGATGTACTGTATATACCAGCGCCCGTAGTTAAAGGTTAGATTTTTCAGACGAAATTTTTAACAGCGTAAGTACGAGGAAAAGCTGACGCGATAACCAATTGTGGTAGCCAAAGCTGGCCTCATAAATATGGCTAAAGCTGATACCTCTACTCCATAAAGATGAAGCTGAAAAAATGTTTCCTTACTCTGTTTGAATTAAATGAGAACAGTTAAGAAAAAATTCCTTAAGCAATGATTTAGAAGCTGATATTGATAGGAAGCTATTCGTACTAAAAACGTATTCCTAATTTAAAGCTGAATAGCTATTTTAAGTCCTATCGTAATAGGATTACACTTCTAGCGTTGAAGGCGAAATATGAATATTAGTCTTATGGTGCCTCTCTTTGTTAACTTTCTAAGCCCACGTTGGGGATGATTACTCCCCTTTCCACCCTTCTGATCGCACCCCTCAATGAACTTACGATGCGCTGAGGGTCAATGAACATATGTACCGAGTTTCATGTAGATCGGTAAAAGCGTTTAAAAGTTATCGTGGGACAAATAGACAGACAGACAGACAGACAGACAGACAGCCAGACAGACAGGCACACACGAAAGCATTTTCGCTCTACCCTGTCGAACAGTAGACCTCAATACGTTCGGTCAACTCATTTTTTTTAAGAAAAAGAAGACATGATACATATGCACACTTTCAATTCATTTATCAGAAAAGTTCACTCCTACATACGATTCCAGTAGCGAATTGAACGTTTCGCGACGAATATAAAAAACAGCATCGCAGCGATTCATAGCCGACGGTAATTTCTGTAATAGGAAAGCGCGGACCGGATCAATTCCAGGATCGATACCGGAAGATCGATTACCGCCACCCGGCGATGGTGCATCACAGGAAAACGCGTAAGCGTCTCGGGGGCGTGTGAGTGTGGAAGGTGGAAGAGTTCCTCCATCCTCCAACCTTCTCCAGCGCAACCTCAATTTCTCATAATTGAACCCAGCGATTTCGCGAACACGAAACAACTTCGTAGCAAGCGCATCCCGCAGGATCTTCACGCGATGGAGAGCAGGACGGTGTGAGGAAGGAAGGGAGGGAGGAGGGGTGTAATTTTCTTCCCTCTCTTCGGCACTCCGCTCGTATCTTTCTCGCGAGAGAATTCGCAATTCGTCGATCGCAAGGAGAAATGGGTTTATCGGCCCCCCCCCCCCCCCCCCTTCGGATTCTCTCGTTATCGTCATCTCTTCGAGAGGAACGGCTTTTACGTCGATCTGTTGTTCGAGTTTCCAAAGCAAGTGTTTCTGATCATTAGGAACGAAACTAAATAGATTATATGAACTTCATGTTTTCGAGAAAAAAAGAAAAATTAAAATCATAAAAATTGCAATTTTGGTGAAATTTTAATATTACTTTTCTGAAAATCTTGATGCGCTGTCCATATTTTATTTACAGATTCACATTCAGCGTCAAGAAATCTTTAACCAATATTAATTATCGTTTATAATGCAACAAAGTTCGAACAAATAAGAACTAAATTTCATTGAAAAGAGTACGATGCTGCTCACAGACGACGGGCGCTTTTCTTTATCAAAAACTTTCATTATTAGCTGCATTTTGTTTGTAAAATCGAACTTACTTGTGAAGAATCTATGATGGTCCTAGATTATATAATATTTTGTGATGCTACATAAATTTGGATCAAATTTGGTATATTTGTTCCAATTGCACACTCAATTCGTTCCTACTTTTGCGTATTTATAAGGTAATTAGATATATAATAGTTATGGCAGTTCAAGTAAATGAACTTCTCAGTTATTGACGCTACCCTATGTCTTTCCCCATCTGATGTATTTATCATTGAAGAGTACCAATCTCTATGCCACTTGGCCTATATTCGTGGTCGTCTATTCTTTATTCGTTGAATCTCTCGGTCATTCGACTTCGTTCTTAAATATTCTACGTATTTTCAGTCATTTTGTTCCATATTTTAGACAGAAGCTACAATTGAGTATTGCAGACTGCATGCATACGAAATGAATACTGAAACTATTCTAAATTTTCTTTTTCGTTGTGGATTACATTATAAGCCTAATAATATATTAATATTCTCCTTAATTATATTCCTCAACTTTCTCCGACCAGTAATTATATGGAATATAAAGAACAAACGTTAGCATTCTAATTGTAAGTGACAATATGACAGTTACATTACAACATTGTAAAATAAACTATAAACTATCAAGAATCTAACAAATTGTACAAATATTCAATTTCTTTGGAACATTTTATACATAAGAGTATACATATTTATACATATGTATAAACAGGGTGTTCTAGAATCGAATCAGAATTGGTAAAATTAAACAGCTTTGAAAAATATTAATTTAATTTCACTTTCAATAGGTAGTAATCAGGCCAACCAACAACAAGAATCAATACACGTCTGACGTTCCGGTTATTACCTATGAAAGTTAAATTAAATTAATTTTAAATTACTACAGGCAACAGAAGCATTACCTTAAGAAAAATATTAATCCATCAACATTTTTTCTTTAAAATTATTTTAGTCTTAGATTTTTATAATGAATTCGCTATTAACAGGTAATCCGGTAAATCAGAAATACTTTGCATATCAAGAGTTTTTACTCTCATATAATATAGTAAATCTTTAAAACTACCCTAACCGATCTTCGTAAAAACCTCATCAAACCATTTTAATGCCATTTTAATATAAATCTAGACTCGCCTCCCCCCTAACTGTGTAATAACTCCTCGCACAAGAGACAACTAGGTCACAGAAGCTATTAGCAACTAATATAGGAACGGGAAAAAAACGAAGAGGGATCCGTTCCAACCTTCCCTCCTCATCTACCTCCTCACCACAAATTTTTAAAAGGGCAAGAATGAGCTTATAGACGTTGACGGGAGCATCAACCTACGGGTAAGTAATTCCTCGCTTGACGGCAATATATAAAAGAAATTTTCATTTCTCCCAGCCGCCTACGACGATGTTATCGTTGACGTTATGAATTTGCCGTGGCACATGGAAGCTTCACGCGAAATTATTTTCCTCTGCTCTGCCTTTACCGCGAAGCGAACGTCACTCGAGGATTCTCCTGCCGTAAGTTAATTTCTTCGGGTGAGCCAATACAATAAGTCCTGGACACAACGAGTGGTTATAGAGCTTCGAATGAAACTGACTCTAAGGACTAATATACACATATATGTACAAATTAAAATGCAAGTAATGATTCAAAATTTCTGGCGAATATCAGAAAAAACTAAGTCAGTACATGGACTGAGAAAAAGGGGGTATCTTTAAATGAATATGGCAATTGAATATTTCTAATAGTATACCTTTGTAATTTGAACGAATGTTGATTAGATATAAACATTACTCAATTCGACCAATAATATTTATACCAATCTAATCGATATTCAAACGGAACAAAGAAATGTGTTATTAGGAATACTAAATTATTAGGTGGTCACATTGAAAGCCGCTGTTCCCTTGTAGATGGCTCTAACTACTTGTATGTCATGCGCAGCGACTAGTACTTCTTGTATCACTCAAAATTATGGGCACTTCTCATTAAGATTCAGTCATTAAACTGTCATTTTTTGTTAACATGTCTATAACTATAATCTGAGAAAATGGAACGCGACAAGTTGTCTTTTTTTGATGTGTACTTCTACCACTACTTTGATTTTTTTTTAAATGCTGCTGCAGCTCACCAATAGGGTCATCCCGCCCGTCACAATTTTATAAAAATAATAGTTGCATTTGGAAACTGAAACGTAATAAGATTTTGTCTCGTCAAAAAAAATCGATTTTGTTGATTGTTGCAAGTAGCAGAGCGTAAAATATGAAAATCTTCAATTAAATTTCGCGCCGGATGTAACGTGATATATCCCAACGCCGAAAACACTACGCGCATGCGTTTTCGGCAAGCGTCGAATGGTAATGGCGTTTGTTTACATTCGTAACTAATCGCGGCTTTCGTCGCTTTCTAACCAATCACGGCGGGGTGGGATATAAGACGTCATATGAAGGCGCACTTTTTAACTTTTTTGTTAATTTCCATTTTTTTCGCGTATTAGGATGAATAAATTTGAAAAACGAAAAAATACGGGTATTTCAATTTTTCCTGAACTTTCATAATCCGAGAAAAAAAAATTAACGAGATGACCCTATTACTTGTGCAAACTTATGCTGAATCTGCTCCATCAGAAACAATATGCAGATTGGTTTCGTCGCTTCAAAACTGGAAACTGTGATGTTCGCGACAAACAACGGCCAGATCAAACAAAGAAGTTCGAAGATGAACAACTGCAAGCTCTGTTGGAAGAAAATCCCACTCAAACGCTCAAAGAATTGGCTCAACAATTTGAAGTCGATACGAATCTACAATTTCACGACGTCTACATGCCATAGGAAAGATTGAAGAAGAAGGAAAGTGGCTGCCACATGAATTGACCGGAAATGCCATTGCTGATCGTCCGAACATCTCGATTTCTTTGCTTGCGAATCATAAAAAGAAAAGTTTTTTATGGCGTATCTCGCAACCGGTCATGAGAAATAGATCTATTTCGATAACCAGAAACGCAAAAAAATAATGGGTTGATCCCGGCCAACCATCAACGCCGATACCAAAATGAAACATCCATGGTCACAAAACAATGCTTTCAATTTAGTGGGTTGTGGAAGGTGTCTTTTATTATGAGCTGTTTAAACCGAATGAAACAATTACCGCCGAATGTTATCAATAACAATTGGAGCGTTTAAATGATAATTTGATGCAAAAACGATCATCAATTGCATGAAATCGCCGAAAAGTGATTCTTCTTCACGACAACGCTCGGCCTTGTGTTGCTCGAGTCATGAAAGAAACATTGATGGAGCTTGAATGGGAATTTCTCCCGCACCAGACGTGTTCTTCAGACCTGGCACCGAGTGATTATCATTTATTTAGATCGATACAATACGACTTAGAAGATACACACTTCCATAATTATCAAGAATTCAGAAATTGGGTTGCTGAGTGGATTAGCTCAAAAAGTAGACAGACAATTCTTTCATCGCGGAATTTCACTTCAGCCAGAAAAGGGGAGAAAGATATAGCTTCCGAAGAGAAATACTTCGATTGAGGCATCCACACATTTTATTAGGACATAATGTTTTAAAAACAATAAAAAAACAGCGACTTTCAATGCAACCATCTAATACTATATTTATTTGAAATAACCCCATTTTTCCCTAATGTAGGATCATCGATTATTTGACTAAACTTATAAAGAGTTCTCGCAGAGTGTTTATATGTATAATTTCTATTCTCGTATCATTTGGAAAATATTGAAAGCTATTCGGATTAATTGTCATAAGAGTTTTATCGGGCAATCTTAACGTCATCCTGTGTAGAACTTTAATTAGGTGTTCAGTAAGATATCTATATAAGACCTATACTCTCTGTGTAGTGAGTCTTATATGTAGGGATTGAACTGGAAACGTAACGCTGATGTCACAGGATTCCTATCATGAAAGTTAGGACCATGTCTAGATCCGTCAGGGATGTTATCAGGCGTCCTCTGCTACGAAAGGTGGTGCCTTTAGTTCACGAAATGTCTAAAGTATGGTGGAAGTCTGGGAAAGATTGAATCAAAAATCGTATGGCTACGGATCATATCCCAGTTTTCAGCCAGGCAATTTTTTTATATCGGCTATATAGAAAATTTACTCGACTTATATGTGTACCTCTCTGATTCAATTCTGTTGTATAATTTTTATTATAAAACTATAACGACTTTTTCAGAGAGCAAGAATATACTTAATTAGTAATAATTTGAGAGTTTAATAAAATAATAAATTGAAATAATAGGTATCAACTGACAAGAACAGACATCGATGATACCATAACCTCGTACAAACAACTGAACTCTAATTGAGGAGAGCATCGTTTACCGGCTGGAAGTGTGGGATACGATCCTTAGCCATACTTTATCACATGCATTATCGCATAGAGGCGATATCTCATGATGTATTAGTCGAAGAGAAAAATGTTTTAAACAAAAGTTGCAGGGCTGTCAGGAAGTTAGATATATTTTTCTCTTCGACAAACCCTTCTCGTGATATAGCGATATTTAGTTTGACGTATCTGATAAGTTACAGAGAAACGATGTACTGTTTTTAAAAAGAAATTAGCATGCTGCCTGTTATACTGGCTTTGGGATTTTTTTAACTTCTAAAATTGAATATTCATTCGATTTGAGCCAAGTGAATGATTCGACTTTGGGAATATATGAAGGTTTAAAAATCTTTTCCAGGGCACTTGAGTTCATAGAACAATATTTTTCTTATACTATTAAATTATTAGGTTGGCGAGAATTTAATGAGACACTTTAAAGTATTTTAACATTTAGTCAGTTATTTATATTTATTTAACGTTTAATCGACAATATATTCTCCATTTGACTCAACTACTCTCAACCATCGTTCAGGCAGAGAGTGAATCCCTACGGTCCAAAACTGCGGGAGTTAAGAGTCGAAGTATGATTGGAGTGCAGATTTGAGACTATCGAACTTGGCAAATGATTTTCCACGTAGGACATTTTTTAGGGCCCGAAAGAGGTGGCAGTCGAAAGGGGCCAAGCCAGGCGAATAGGCAGGGTATGGCACCGTCTTCTAGCCGAGCTCCTCGAGCTGACAGCGAGAAGTCAAAGCCACATGCGGTCGTCCATTGTCGTGAAGCAAGTGGACACGTCTCGGTCGCTTTTTCTCAATAGCAGCGGTCTGTGATAGTCTGTCTATTAACGAATAATTTCCAAAAGGGTATGCCCCGCGAATCCCAGAAACAGCTGAGGAGAACTTTTCGGCAGTGAGGATTTTGCTTCGGCTCTCTGGTGATCTCTTCGTCGCGCGGGATCCAGAAGGCGTGCCTTGTGTCATTCTCGTAGAGAACCCAGCTCTCATCTCCAGTCCCCAAATCGTTTAGAAACTCTTTCCAGTATGAGCGCAGGAGAAAAGATTAACAGATGGATACACGCGCTGCTCGGGTTGCTTCTGTTAACATGTGAGGTATCCATCGGGTGAGAACTTTCCGGTATCCATGCGAGTGCAGATGGTTCTCGATTGTCGTATGACTGCATATGAATTTCGCAGCCAACTCACGTGGGTGGGGTTTGGATTCAGTTGCAACTCGTTACGCAGGACATCGTCGTCGAGCTCGGACGGTAGGCCCTGACTGCTCTTACTGATTAGACTAATACATATCTCCGGCAACAAAACGCTTGTACCAACATGACCAGTGGTACCTGGACCAAACGCGTCGTTGATGTTCTTGGCCGCTTGGCGTGTACTGGTGTTCTTTTTGAACTCGTAAAAGATGACCACTCGAATTCGTGTTTCGTCCATTTTCACGACTGTTCATTTGTCATTAACTCCCACGCGCTTATATATTATTCTAACTATACGTCTTAGAATTTTCTATAACATTCTAGTACAGAAACTTCCAGAAGCCGTTTAAACAAAAGAAACCATATAAGGTAAAATGGGCAAACATTGACACCACTTTACTTACTGGTCTAAAATATATTGCAAACTGAAGTTATCAGATTTGATAATGTATGCATATAAGCAAGCATGACTCTCTTTATATGATATAAGGTGCATTTTATTTTACTACATATCGTTTTGGAACAATGATTAAAAAAAAATAAAGTCAGATATCAATTTTACCCTGTATTCTGTTTAAGATTGACACCTGTTAAAATTTTCGTCTATACTGCATGCAATCGGCTAAAAAACTCAATTTTTGTTTATTACATTCCAAAATTGACATCAGTAGGTGATTTTGTATAGAGATTAAATTATAATAGTCATTTTATTTATAAATTTTTGCCACTTTAAAAAGACCTAAAGTACAACGATATTTCTAAAAGTTTTCTTCGTCAAAAATAGGACATGCACGCCCACGTGAAAACTTAACGACACTGAATCAGGTGGTCATTATGAAAGCGCTGATATTCACGCGCGGCGTCAGGTGGCGGTCCATATGCGGTATTTATTAGGGTAGATATAAGAATAGTATTATATGAGTTATTATAGCAGAAAGTAATAAGATTCAGAAAATGTGTCAATGTTAACCCAGTGTCAATGTTGGTCCGCGTTACCCTACATGTTAAAAGTGTCTCATTAAATTCTTGCCAGTCTAATACACTGATTCGTCGTAAATCGTCTTAAATAGATTCGCTTAAAAAATAAAATTACTTTTTCTTTCAAGGTTCACTTTCGACCCTAAATTAAATTTGATAAAGACGAGAAAATCGATTACTAAACACAACCAATATAGCGATTTGAATTTACATAGAAAAGGCTACCCTAAATCGCTAATATAAAACCAACAATTCCTTTAAAAAAACACCTGTTAAATTTACTAAAGAAGAAGTTTGATAGACTAAATATTTACAACACTTAAAACCAAATCACACTCGAAATTATATCCAAAGCGATTTTGTTTACAACTTTAGATATCGTCCCTCTTACATCTTCTATCTATATATACAGGGCGACATTTTGAAAACTTGCCACCCCAATATCTCAGAAAGTTACAGAGATTTTCTAAAAAAAATACGGTTTCGGCAGTGGAGAGAGGAACAAAAATGACATAATCGGAGACGCACCCCCTCCAACCCCCTTAGGGGTAGCTCCCCCAACTTTGTAATCTTAAATAGCAACCCCCCATGTGTGATACAGCGTTGGAAAGCCCTTAAAAATGCTTTACAACAACACCAAATTTTGGTACCTTTTGATGAGTAGTTTTCGCGAAAATCGAGAAAGAAACTGCTAGCAGTAAGTTTTGTCAATTTATTTATTAAAGGTCAATTACGTTACAATGAATTTTCGAAATGATTTTCATTGATTTTTCGAACTTTTTCAAGTCTTGAAATTTTGCGACATTCTTGCGTAATTCTCTATTTCAGTTGGTTAATGCTTGCTGGTTGAGTTTGAAAAACAACACGTTTCAGATGTCCCCATAAGAAGAAATCGCAGGGAATAAGGATCAGGTGATGGAAATTATTTCGAAAATTTATTGTAACGTAATTGACCTTTAATAAATAGATTGATAAACATTACTTCTAGCAGTTTCTTTCTCGATTTGCGCAAAAACTATTCATCGAAAGGTACCAAATTTTGGTGTTGTTGTAAAGCATTTTTAAAGAGTTTTCCAACGTTGTATCACACAGGGGGGCTTGCTATTTAAGATTACAAAATTGGGGGGGCTACGCCTAAGGGGGTTGGAGGGGGTGCGTCTCCGATTATGTAATTTTGGTTCCCCCTCTCCACTGCCGAAACCGTATTTTCTTTTTTAGAAAATCTCTGTAACTTTCTGAGATATTGGGGTGGCAAGTTTTCAAAATGTCACCCTCTCTCTGTATATATATATGTATATAAATGAATGTCTGTCTGTCTGTCTGTATGTCTCTTATGCCTTCCTAAACCGTTCATCCGATTGTGATGAAACTTTGGGGAATGGTTGGACGCATGCCCGCGAAGATTTCTGAGTTAGTAAATCTTTTACACGGTGTTCACAAAAAGTCCCGATACGGCTGATTATCTCAGCGGGAAATCATTTGAGAGAGAAATGTTTAATACAAAACTTTTAGGATTTTTCCCTGGCTACTCAGCGGATATTTGATTTGATCTTGACCATGACCTTCTAGGTCATATCCAGGTCAAATTGATTTTTTTAATTGGGAATCCCTATTTTTGATACCGGAGATGAAAAGAGCGGGAAAGTTCACGTTCAAATATGTCCTTGACCATTTTTTTAAAATGTGACCTTTATGGTCAGTGGAGGTCAAATTGATGTCAAGTACAGTTCGTCTTCCTACCATGAAAGCTATGGGCCCTATAAAAATTCTTTTTGATAGTAGAGTTTAGGATTTTTCCGTGGCTATACAATGGTGATATTGGATTTGATCTTGACCATGATCTTCATTTGGAATTTCTTACATGCGACATAATATTCCAAATCAGTTACACGAAAAAACCCTTAGTGCCAACCAAATTTAATCGAGGCAACAATCATCACTGGCAAATTCAAAGGCGAAGACGTACTCATTCACGCATACCTATGATTTCCAACGATTTAACATTCGAATTCAAGCGGCTCCAGTTCCCTTTGCGTCTTGCTTTTGCTATTACCATCAACAAAGCACAAGGTCAATCGTTGACTATTGCTGGCTTAAATTTGGAAAATTCATGTTTTTCACAAGGCCAATTGTACGTGGCTTGCTCCAGAGTTGGCACACCCAAAAATTTACACGTTTTTACTCCAAATAAAAAAATAAAAAACATTATCTATCCGCTGGTCTTAAGATAAATTAATAAAATAAATATACTCTTTCCAATTTAAATTAAATACATGTGTTTTTTTTAGCGTAGCATGGCTCCCTACCTATAGATATCTGCTAAAAATTCATCAAATGACGGCCAAAATCAATTCACAATCTATCCGTGCGAAGCCGGGGCGGGTCGCTAGTAAGAAATAAATTCAAATATCGAAACAAGACATTAAGCAAAGAGACGACCTTCTTCATATAACATCGACTGCAATAGGAACTCGACCAGTCCCGCGGAAAATTACCGAAAATGAACTTTAAGGAGGCATCGCCGCGACGACATTCGATTTAATGCGGAAGACCCACAACGATTCTCCCTTGCGACAGACCCCCGCGTACAGCAAAGGACCGCCCTCCTAATTTTAACCGCGGGATGCCGCGTCGCTCCACTAAAATCTCGAATTGGCAATCAGTCGTGATTGATCGCGCCGATATATTTCATTTTATATATTTAAGGCCCTCTCTCTCGAAGTAGGGGAAAACGAGAAAAAGGGAGGGGAGAAAGCAGCGTTGGGAGAAGGGAGTGCGGGGACGGGTAGCCGAGGAAAGGGATCGCGAAACGGCGCCGCATAAAAAAGTCATATTTCTTCAAATAAAACTTGGAGTTCCCTGAAATATTACCGCCTAGCAGTCCCGACGCCCGTCCAACATTGGATCTCATCTATTTCTCCCTTTCATATCCGTTTCGCGTCGCGCGACTCTCAACTGTAGGTCCCGTATACAGTATGTCCCATTGGTAACGCAAGTATTTGAATTTCCCTGACATTTGACTTTGGTAGTGCTTGGAACGGTGCTTTAGTTAGAGTTGGCTCCAGAAGAGTGCGCTGCGTTCTTACGAGCCGTGTTTCGCGCGAAACCTGTATGATTATTTCCCATCACTTCTACACATTATTTACCATTATTTTTACAAATTTAGTTAATTTCGAGGTTAGACGCTTCGATCTCCCGAATTGACAGTTCCCGGGAAATCAGACGTTTCACACTTTTCGCTCTCGAAACACGGTTCATAAGAACGCAGCGCACTCTTCTGAAGCCAACTCTAACTACAGCACCGTTCCAAGCACTACTAAAGTCAAATGTCAGGGAAATTCAAATACTTGCGTTTTACCAATGGAACATACTGTATATGTAGGTGACGCGCGGAAGAAGTCGAGGAAGAAGAAGAAGAAGAAGAAGAAGAGTATCGTTGCATCGGAGACGGTCAGTTGCCAGATTCGAGTGACATCCGATCGATCTTCCAAATCAATCTTGATCGTTCTTTGTGGAGCTCCTGCCGTTGACCCTCGTCATCTATTTATATGGCAATAACATCGACGCTGCGCGGATAATAAATGTTAATCCGGAAATTATTCTTCCTCGAGGAATGATCAGTCAAAATGGATGTATATCGGACGCTGATTGTGGGAATGGAATTTACATATTGGCTCGACTCTATCGTTGTACACTATATTATGGGGAAGAAAAGAATATTTACGTAATAGTTGAATATCTTAGCTAATTAGTTTCGTTGAAGTGAGGTACTCATGTTGAGTGAACAATCATTGGGTTTTGACAGTTTGGCAGAATCTTTATGAGGGGTGCATTGAATGTTTAAATCATTACTTATTTGTGGCATTGTTGGCGTAAGATTTAATCGTTTTTTTTTAATTTATATTTTATCACAGGAATGAATTGGGGGGTTAGTGAAATAATTCAGTCTTTAATGTAGGTATAGGGGCATACTTAAATTACTAGTACAAAATATTAATATCTTCTCTCAAATCTTAATTCAAAGAACATGAAATAAAATTATACTTATGTACTTTCTCACTAAAGAATTAATCTGATTCCTTTCAAGAAATAGGTACAAAAAAATAACGAGGTATTCCCGCACGCGAGAGAAAGAGCAGTTTAAATTGCTCATAAAACTGATCATAAGTTTGAGACTCAAACTTTCTCAAAACCTGAATATTAAAATATAGCTCTTTTAAAAACTATTAGGTCAAGTTGGACCAGAAATTCGTAAATAGTGAAGTAATGCCTTTCACACATCGACTACATTAAATAAAACTCCACCTAAAAAATGTGCGTCAATAATGAAGCGCTGCCTAAAAAGAAGTCAAGATGACGTCCTTTTGACGAAACTCGAAGACTAGTTGATGTCCAAATGACACCCAATTGGTATACTTTGACGTGAAAATGACGTCATTAAGAAATCATCTCGATTTTCCGTTTCTCCTTTTCTAAAAAACACATTTTTAAAATACTAATCACTAAATGACGTCATTTTGATAAAAAAAAAGCGCTATTTAGTCATTTGGACGGCATTAAATAGCACTTCATCTCAGGGATGTACGTCAATAATGAAGTGCTACCCAAAGAAAAATGGCAAATCAAGACGACGTCCATTTGACGAAACTTTAAAAAAGTTTACGTTCAATGGACATCAAATTGAAGTCCACTAAAGTGGAAAAATGTCACTCGGATGTAATTTCAAGCTTGCATTTCTCTTTGTCCAAGAAACATACTTTAGTCACAAAATAAAAATCACTAACAGACATGATTTTTATCACAAAATGACGTCCGAATTAATAAACGACGTCATTTTGACCCAAACAACACATTTTGATGAAAATAATATTATTCACTAAAATATATTGCACGGGTAGGTATGCAAACAGTAGCTCAGACTGGTCCAAAATAAATTAGCCTCGAACTACTACACAGTAAAAAAATGGTGATAATTTTTTACACCATTTCACCAGTGTGGACATATACATATGTACCACATCTGGTGTCATTCAGTCTTATGCCATTATTATTTAATACCAAAAGTAGTCTATATAGATGGGTTCACGCCGCAGAATTTTTTACAGTGTATAAATACAAAGCACGGAAAAAAATAAATCGTAGGAGTTGCAAAGCTTGTGGTAGATTTCGGGATAAGGCCAATTTATGTTTACTGTAACTACAATTTTACGAAAAAATTATAGTAAAAGTTGTAACAGTTGCAAGAGTTTCTGTAATTTTTACTAAAATCGTAGTTGTGACAATAAATCGGCCTTATCTCGAAATTGACCACAAATTTTGTAAATTCTATGATTTATTTTTTCCGCGAGTGAAATAAAAAGAATATCTTAATTTTCACTAGGTAATAATCAGGCCAAACAACCCCAAGAATCACTAGACGTCTGACGTTTCGGTTCCTCTTCGAACCCTCTTCAGAGACGTAATGACCAACAGATGACTGAATTCCCTATTTATATCTATAACTCTATCAACCGTTATCCCCTCCCTTCCCCAATTATATTCCTTCCTTCTTCCCAACCTCCTAACAATATTTACTAATAACACTGTCATCTTAATAATGTCAAATAATTTGAAGAGGGTTCGAAGAGGAACCGAAACGTCAGACGTGTAGTGATTCTTGGGGTTGTTTGGCCTGATTATTACCTAGTGAAAGTTAAGTTAAATTAATTTTAAACTACTACAGGCAACAGAAGTATTAGGGTAAATGTGGGAGAGTTGCCGCACTTTTTAATAAAATGCCCTAGTATCATTGTTTTTCAGTTTTAATTCGTAAAATTTTACTAAAAGGTAAAAAAAACTTAACATAATATCTTAACATATAAACAAATAAACTTAAAATGTCATTGTTTCTAATATAAAGAAATATAAAGAAAACAAAAAAAGCGGCGTCTCTCCTACCCTATGTGGATGGATGCCGCACAATCAAGGGAGAGACGCCGCATTAAAAGATATAGTTATTTGAGGTGTTTTTTTCGAAGTTCTTCTCGTCCACATACGTTACAAGTGCTCCTGTACATAGAACAGCTTTCGTGAAACCATTGTCTACAATGTAACACTGAAGCCAGTCGTCTTTCTTTGTGTGACTTCATATTTCACTCAGCCAACGTAGAAAGAGCTCAGAGTTTATAAAAGATGATTTCTTGTTCATGAAGACGTTAGAACCAGCTGGCAAACCGTCAGAAAATTCGAATTTGTGCGATTAACTCCCTTGAAAATTAACACTGGGGGAAGAAACTTCCCATCAGCACTACAACGTGCGATTATAGTCTCAGAGCTGTGCTTCTGTCCAAGTAGCTCTTGAGCTTGTATTTGTTTTACGGATGTATTTGCGTAGCATGGTAATGAAACCAATTTAAAAAGTACCCGTTAATACATTTCAGACCCGATATGTCTTTCGCATACAGCGATACAACTACGCGGCATCTCTCCCTATTTTCAATGCGGCAACTCTCCTTTTTTATAGGGAGGGTCATTCCATACCAAATCGGACACTTTTTGGAGTAACATTTCGGATTTTGCTCAAATTTGGATATATTGTAATCTTTGTCGATGTTTAACCGTATCTCGAAGGATTTTTCAAAATTTTGAAAATTGTTGATTTTACAGCCACTTGAAGAATAACGCTGCTTTTTTTTCATTAAATTATAATTATCAAACCGGTTGTCGGCTGAGAATAATCTTTTGGATACTAAAAGTGAAAGAGTTGAAAAACCAGAGAAAAATTGCATCAATCAAAAAAAAATTTTTTTAAATAATTTTATTTGCAATTGATTTAAACAAATGACGTATTTTCATAGCTGGCCACTTTTTAAAAATCTGAAAAAAAGCAAGCATATACTTTGATATCCTCTCTTTAACGACAAACAAACAAAAATAACGACACTTTAAAATTGACGACACAAAAATTAATTGAAGTTGACGCCGCGTCGGCCTCGCCGCGTCGGCCCCGCCACCAGCGTGTCGCCAAGCGAGTCGAACCCACCGACCGGTGGCTGGCGGCGGGGTCGACGTGCCAATTCCGACGCGGCGTCAACTTCAATTAATTTTTGTGTCGTCAATTTTAAAGTGTCGTTATTTTTGTTTATTTGTCGTTAAAGAGAGGATATCAAAGTATATGCTTGCTTTTTTTCAGATTTTTAAAAAGTGGCCAGCTATGAAAATACGTCATTTGTTTAAATCAAGTGCACATAAAATTATTAAAAAAATTTTTTTTTTGATCGATGCAATTTTTCTCTGGTTTTTCAACTCTTTCACTTTTAGTACCCAAAAGATTATTCTCAGCCGACAACCGGTTTGATAATTATAATTTAATGAAAAAAAAGCAGCGTTATTTTTTAAGTGGCTGTAAAATCAACAATTTTCAAAATTTTGAAAAATCATTCGAGATACGGTTAAACATCGACAAAGACTACAATATATCCAAATTTGAGCAAAATCCGAAATGTTACTCCAAAAAGTGTCCGATTTGGTATGGAATGACCCGGGAGAGATGCTGCGCCGTATAATATGTAATTACCCTATATCAACAAACGCCAAGATGTACAAAACTTCTTCGCAAGGTTGGTTATAAACTGCTCTGATAGCCGAAAATGCAAAAACACTACAATGCGTTATGTTACAATCTAAATAAGTCACACTCATAAAATTCTGGACTATTCGCATTAGTCTTCCCTTCGTAAAAACACAAAAATAGCAATAAAATGCCGACCGATCGCAGTTGCAACGAATAACCTAACGTAATTAGACAACTCTAAAGGCCACGAGTGTGCAGTTGTGCTATCTAGTTGATAGTAGCAAAATTATGACTAATGCGGCGTCTCTCCCGCTGCGGCATCTCTCCCGCGTTTACCCTATCTTAAGAATTTAAAAAGAATATCAACGACGCTCTCGCTACTTCGACAAAAGCACACCCGTAAACATATGACACATCCGAGTGGAATTATCGAAGCGTTCGCTTCCCATGGTAGCTTTCGCCCCTATATTCACCCCCGGCGAGGAGTCGCCTCAACCTATCGTAGATAGCGAGAACAAGCGCGAGGGTGATATAGCGGCGCAGGACGAAGAGGAACGGGAAAACGAAGGTGACCGCAGATTGTTTTACAGTTAAGCAACTATTTAAAGCGCCGATGGCGGTTTCCCGGCCTTTCCCGTAGATACTAGCCCATCACCGGCCCCCGCGCAGACGAGGAACTCTGCCGCGCGGCAAATTCCGACGGTCCCGATCGTTTTCCACTTAATTATCCGTAAAACCGCACGTTGCGGATGCCGCTGTACACGCGAGCGCGCGCGATAACACTTGGCCGAGCGAATCGCGGACGGTTTCTCCATTTGGCTCGACGGTTAATTTTCGCGGACGCGTGGGCGAGCGTCCGACTATTATTTAGCGGGCAGTACACACTGCGGTTATTAGAGAACCGTCAAACGTTAATAGCTTAATCGCAATTGTACTTCGCCCGTCTCGATATAATATGTGGCTCGAATATCGAGCGGTTGGAATGAACTGGGAATAAAATGTGATATGTTCGTTGGAGTATATCTGGATTGGGCGGGGAGTTGTCTACTTTGGAATATAATGACAATTAACGTCCGAATAGCAGTGTGGTCCATTTCGATCGTGCGGTTATCTCGTCACACATGTATTGATTTTTTGGTTCCATAGGCGTGGGAAATTTTTGCAGAGCGAGATATGGATCGTGTTATGTGTTGTTTGACTTATTGTTACTAATGGTTCGACAAAACTTCCCGAGTCGTCTATTTGGACCTGCTTACCCCCTAGAACGCCTAAGTTCCTCCTGAAAACCCTACATTCTATTTTTCCTACTGATTTCCGCCTAGAGGTCCTACTACCTCCTGCTACCATCCTTTTCCGCCTAAATTTTCGCAATCATCTTTTACCTTTTGCAAATACCACCTATATATTAAGCTTATAACTCCTCTACGATATAGTGAATGATAATTTTTTCGCTTTATTTAATAAATCTTGAACTTTTTTTGTGAAAAATTCATAAAACCGCAATTAAAGTAATCAGAAGAGTACTCCCCACTTTTTGCTTTCCTTTTTTGATCACTAATAAAAGAATATTTTATAAGAAGAATGAAAAAATCTATTTCTCCTAAATTTCACTGAAACCAAACTTTATTTCCAAAAATTTTTTACAACATGAATTACTACATTAAAAACTTAGGCATAGGCAAATAATCAATCATTATTATTTATTAATTTTAATCCCCATATATATTCACCCAAAATTTATTAGAACTATAGAGAATACACAGTATTTCGGTAGGCAAAATTTTGTATTCAATTTATTCCAACTCTTTATCGTTTACCGGTTGCCAATATATACTTCATTGTCTCCAATGTTCATAAAGACACACACAGTGTGTAAAGATTGTACTGATACAGCCAAAATATTGTCGGTTACCTGAACTTTGCATAGACATTTCGTGGTCGCATAAGTGAATCGATCATCTGTGGCCTGAAAAACCTCCGCAATTTGAACTTCTTGAGTGATACCGAAGTGTTGACCAATGTAGTGACATACCGGAAGCATACAATGACATTCTCTCATAGCTTTAATAAAATAGCTGCGTACCTTATAGGCAAGTTTATTTTATCAGTTGTTAAGCAACCGAGTATGGCTACATTCGTAGCGTGCTGGACTCGCATGCTCAAGGACCCGGGTTCGATCCCCTCGTGGTGTTTTTTTTGTTTTCATTACGAAATTGTGAAATACTTAACGACGTGCAAACACTTCGTAAATATATTGTGAATGCACTGTCTTCACATTTTTAAATTAAAAAATAACAAAATTGATATAATAATGATGTTTCAAACAGTGCAAATTGTACCGAATTATTCCATAAGTAATGAATAATAAATTATTATAATCGCTACTGTTTTGAAAAAGAAAGTATCAAATTATTTTATATAATTTAATGAGAAGAACCTTCGAGAGCAGTCACTGTCATGTCCGGTTTCTATATACAGGGTGTCCGTAAAGTATGGAAACGGTTGAATATCTCGAAAAGAACGCTTCAGAACGGGAAACGAAAAAATACGTATCCGATATTTTTTTTAAACTATCAAATGATACCAAGATTGATCCCACACCCCAACCCCTGTGGGTGGGGCAGGGGAAGCTTCAAAATCTTAAATAGGAACCCCCACTTTTGATTACAAATTCGCATTCTACATTAAAAACTACATAACTTTTATTTGAAACATTTTTTTCGATTCATGGCAGATGGCGCTATAATCGACGAAATTCAATTTTTTCGGTTTTTGCAATTGAGAGTCGATTTATTCGATTCTCATACCTAATATTTTTGTTAAAAATTTAATTTAGTTTTGCAAATTTGAAGTGCAGATGCGTTCTGTACCTGGAATTCCCCCGGCGGACGGTATATTCCGGGAATCGTAGCTATTCTTTCACTAGTAGTCCGTTTTAATGATATCCGTTAACCTGAGTATACGTAAACAGGTACCGCTAATTGCCGGGCCTTCCGGGCCCTCGAACCTCGATGTATTCCGAAAGGGATTATCCTTGAGTAATTAGCTTATTTCCTCTAACGGAACTTAGGGCCGGTTTTACCAACACGGTATAAACGCGGTATAGCGCTATACTGAGAATAACCAGCAATAAGCCTTATGGTTATTCTCAGTATAGCGCTATACCGCGTTTATACCTGTTGGTAAAACCGGCCCTTAGTGCGTCACGAGGAATTCCAAGTATAATACAGAACGCATCTGAACTTCAAATTTGCAAAACTAAATTAAATTTTTAACAAAAATATCAAGTATGAGAATAAAAAATGTAAATTTCTATCGCAATTGTATTGCAGAATCGAATAAATCGACTCTCAATTGCAAAAACCGAAAAAATTGAATTTCGTCGATTATAGCGCCATCTGCCATGAATCGAAAAAAATGTTTCAAATAAAAGTTATGTAGTTTTTAATGTAGAATGCGAATATGCAATCAAAAGTGGGGGTTCCTATTTAAGATTTTGAAGCTTCCCCCTGCCCCACCTACAGGGGTTGGGATGTGGGATCAATCTTGGTATCATTTGATAGTTTTAAAAAAAATATCGGATACGTATTTTTTCGTTTCCCGTTCTGAAGCGTTCTTTTCGAGATATTCAACCGTTTCCATACTTTACGGACACCCTGTATAACTGGAGTCGACAGACACCACTTAAAGAGTCGGTGGCTCAATTGGTAGAGTGCGAAGCATTCCCAGTTTCGAAGCAGCTCGTTCTAAAGATCGCAGGTTCAAGTCCCAGTAGGGTATGAAAAAAAAACCGACACTACTGGGCGGGTCGGCAGGTAGCAGTATAAAGTCACTGCGTGCGTTCCCTTTTTCGGTCCACGTAAGACCGAAAATTTTTAGTCGGGTAGGAGGAATAGGGTGTATTCCACTGAAAATTTTACCCCCTTATTTCCTCCTTAAACCTCGGATTCGGGAAATAACTCGACGTTGTAGGTGCTAAGCAGGGCCTAATTTTCAATGTTATTTAAACCCTGGTTTCATCCTTTACCCCCTACAGGAGGTAGGAGGTTTAGAGTCTACGCAGGTTCAATTTGACGACTCGGGTTCTCCAATGCGTTGGATGTGATATTTTGGAATAGCGCAATTGCTGTAATTCTTGTTTAAACTCTTGTTTAAAACAGGACATTTCTTGTTTAAACTCTTTTTCGATATTTCTAATCCTTTTCAAGTTAATAAATTTTGAACTTAACCTTTGACTTTCTTATCGGTCAAAAAAGAGTTCTTTGGAACATATGCCATCAACTCGGGTTAAAATTCTACGGATGCGTTAACGAGATGTAGTCGTAATTATAGAGAACGTTTGACTTTAGGGTGTCTCCACTTGTCAAATGATCTCCCGTGTCTCGATGTATTTACAATAGTTTGTCGACTACTTCGAGAACGTCATCCAAAGTGTCGAAAACTTCACTCGGGGATTGCCATTACCCGAGGCAATCCGCATTCATTGGGCGAGCGTTCAATCCGCGAACGTCTTGGCAATCATTTTCTCAATTTACTTCCCGGGCGACCCTGGAAAACCCAGGCGCGACGAACCGAAAGTGCGTTCGCCCTAGACCCGAGGGCCCTCTAAATTAAATTCACCATATCAGACACGTTTTATTTAATCACCTCTTGGATCGAGAAATTCAGCCGGGCTCGGCTCTTAAACGATTTCCAAAGCGATAGAGACCCCCTGCAGCCCAGGATTGTCAGGGTTTTAGGCGAGATCTGGTGCGGTTCAACTAATCCACGTATAGGGTGGAATTTATATACATATAGGTACGGTCTTAGTCGAGGGGTGTGAATTCGGGGAAATTTCCTCCAACATATTGAAACCTCAAAAAACACTTTCGGTGTAAAAAACCTCTGCCAAATACTACTGCGTTCATTACATATTACTCTTTGTAAAAAAAATGAGCTCGTACCTTTGAAACAAAAAAATTCACGAAATCAGCTGTTTGTACCAAATACGAAAAATGACATTACTAAGTACTAGAATTCGAAATGAAATAATAAAATTGAATGTAAATGTAAAATTAAACAAGAAAGTATTTGGCGAGCGTTAATTTACTTAAAAATAAAGAATGTTCACACACACAAAGAGTGCTCCAATATAATATACGTCTATGAATTACTTTAGGCACGGACAAGTAACGTATTAGGGCTTACCGAATATTTTCTTGTTTAATTTTACATTTATATTCAATTTTATTATTTTATTTCAAATTATAGTAAGTTCTTACAATTAGTCATGTTATTTTTCGTATTTGGTATAAATAGCTGATTTCGTGAACTTTTTTGTATCAAAGGTACGAGTCAACTTTTTTTTACAGAGTAATACGTGATACGGGTGAACGTAAATTCTAGTAGGTACTTAATGATGTTATTTTTTGTATTTGGTACAAATAATTATTGATTTCGTGAATTTTTTGATTTTAAAGATACGGGTTAATTTTTCTTGTAAAGAGTAATATGTGATGAACGCAATAGTATGTGGCAGAGGTTTCTTACACCGGAGGTATTTTTTTCAGGTGATTTCACATCTTTTTTGTGATATTAGAATTTTACACGTCATAGGACAAAAATATGGCTTATAGAAATTGAACATTTATGGTATTGGACGTAAGATGGACACGAGAATGCGGGCCATAGGAATCGTGCGAATGCGGGTGAAAATATGTAGCGAGTGTATAAAAGTCTCTATCGTACACACTCCTGCTATATTAGTCTACAGAAATGTGCGACAGAGAGGCTCTTATGCACTCGCTACATGTTCTCACTCGCACTCGCAGGATTCCCTTGGCCCGCATTTCCACGTGTCCGCCCTGTATAAAATTTTTTCTGGCGCACATTTCTGTGCAACTAGTTCATTGGAAATGCCCAAATTTCTAAGCCTGCACTCGTAGGCGTGACTCATGAATGGTGGGGATATACCGCGCGTATACTTTCAATGCACGCAGTCATCTTCGGAACAGAAGTATATACCTATGTGTGTGTATGTTGCAGTGGGCCGTTTCAACTATTGTGTCCCTCGTTTGAATGCCGACAGAGTAACCGGAGAGAGGACACGAAAGTAGAGGGTGCCAAAATTTTAAGAAGCCTGAGTTCTTGGATCCCCACTATAATTTAATGAGTGAAAGTTTTGTTCCATTTGAGAAATGAAGATTGGATAGAGTATTGACCATACATACCTACGTATAGGATCGGAGAAAAATATAACTTAATCAGAAAAATTATTTACAATAGTAAAGTAAGCTCTCGACCATTAATTACAATTAATTATAATTGATCTTCGTTTTTAGACGATTTCGTTCAACATTCTTTCATATCGCTTAGTAAATTATATGGACAGTCAACCCCTAGATTCACTTACCTACTTCAGAAGAAAATATGCAGCAATATAGATATTTATAAATTATTATTCTTATAAGAAATAAGAATCCGTGTTTATACAACAATAGGTACAAAAACATTTAACCCCTTTCACTCTGGCGATTCGTAACTTGGAGACGAATGATCTTATTAAAAGATTACATTTAGAAGGTCTCTCTCTCGCGGCCAGTTTTACCATATTTTTCGACATCATTCCTTCAAGGGATCGCGCGCGCGCGTGCCACGCCAAATTGCAGTAAAGTTTTTCATCAACCATGGAGAAGACATCATTTGCATTGGTGATATTCACAACGAATTGGACATCGCGGGTTCACTTTTAATTCGAGCTCGAAAATGGGAAAGAAATCACGTTACTCTCCCTCGCCTTCTGCCTTCTCTCTCTATCTCTCTCTCGCCCTCTTCTACGACATCTTTTGTCACTTTGTACCAGAGTGTTTACCTTTTCCTTCCAATCTCTGTGTATCTCTCTCCTCGCAAAAGCCCTCGGCGAGAAAACACTCATCCCTCTTTGAGCTTTCCGCGAGAAAAACCGAGAGAGGGAGAGAGAGGGGGGGAGGGAGATTAGGGAGAGAGAGAGAGAGAGAGAGAGAGACGCACTATAAAATTCTATATTTTTGTTAATTAAGAAGAGCGACCGTCCACCTCCAGCCTGGCACAGCATCCGGCTATGAAGAGAAGCGGCCTTTCCTTCCGTTTGAAGGGACAAAACCGAATAACCTTTGAGCCCCGATAACGTCGCGTCGGGCATTTCTTAAACGACGAGAGATCCCTATCGTCGGATTTAATATTAACTATATTCCTTTTGAGATTCCTTGGACTCTCTTGCGAGGCTCTTTTAACGGGTTGCGCGCTGAGCGATGGTGGCTGAGGGAAGAGCTGAGAGAACGGGAGGAAGACTCTGTTGATGGAATTAAGGTTCTTGGGGAAGCGGGGGGAGAGGGGGAAGTCGACGATGAGTCTTTTATTGCTACTTGGCCGTTTAATCGTATAACTGTCGCTGCTTACTTCTCGTACTCTCTTGTCGACTAAAACTAAAGAGACTAAAAAAAATACGCGGAACAATCTATGCTCTGTTTCGATTAGATATGGAATATGTCGTGCAATTCGATCTTTAAATAAAACAAAATATTCATATTTTTAAATTCAATTTCTAATCTGCATGCATATTCAATATTTACACGAGAAAGAAAATATCCGAAAAAATAATTATTCGCGAAGTTATGAATAAGTAGGTATCTCTCTATAACATCGTGACGTCATCGAAACGTCAGAGAGACGTACTTACGCTAATTGTAAGTAACGAGTGCGAGAGCGATAGACTTACAGCACAATGACGTAGCTGAATTTCAAAATGTCGTTTTCCAGCTTAAATAAAGCTGAAAATGGAAAATGAAAAAACACGGAGTAAATAATTTGGCCACATTTTTCGAATCTGTGATTTAAAAAAATTGGTTCACAACCGAATTCTTTGGGAAATCTTAAACAATGATTGTGCGTTCCAGATTTTGTTTACTGCCTGCATTTTCAAAATGAAATTTGGCTTAAACAACAATTCCGAAAAAATCTGACATTTCAATAATAGGTATATATTATTCAAATAGTGTCACAAAAAATGTCAAGATCGGGAGATCTCCTTCTTCGCTTCCTCCTTTTTGCAGACTTTTCAGGTTTTCTCAGAGATTTATGCTTAAATTAAATAACTTTAACTGTATTAGTTTATCTCCGATAAAAGACCAGTGACTGGTAAGGAGAAGACCAATAATGAATAATACCTAAGATCGGAGATAAATTCTCCAACTAATATAACAAGTTCCATTTTTCCTTCTCCAGATGACATTAATCAATATTTAAGGAAAATAAGTATGTATTGGAAAGTTACTTCGAAGCTAAAAAAATTGTTTTCTTATAATATATTTATAGGTAATAAGAGCAATTCGAGAAAGTTATTGACAATTGAGTGAAAAAGATTGACGTCTTTGAACAACTTTAATCGAGTCGATAAAACTCATTTCAATGAGGTTATTTTTTAAAAGCAATATACCATTATTTAAATGTAGTACCACTGCTTGCATCGACAACGTCGATCTAGAGCTCCAATAAGTCTTCCGTTTCTCGGCCGTCGTGCTCGAGAGGCCCTCCCGATTGGATCGATCGACAAATCTGGGAAACACTCCTCGAAGGACGCGGCGTGATTGATGAGGCGGAATTACTTAATGGCCCGTCCATCGCGAAATTACTAAGACGCAAGAGCAACACTTCCGCCACCCACCGAATCGTTCTCGTCCCACCCCCGCGCAACCTTAACGCTTCGGAAACTATGCTCGCGCACTCGTTCGCTTTCGAGGTCTGCCCAAAATGGTCCCTCAAATAAAAAATTCAAGGGTTCTATATATCCCCAATTATTTAAAGCTAGCTGCAATTCAGTATTTGCATAAAAATGCATATTTTTAAATTTAGTTTGTAATCTTTATACGTATTTAAGATTTTACGAAAAAGAGAAAGGTTGAAAAAATAATTATTCGCCAAGTTATAAGTGTGGTTCTCTCTACGAGTTTGTGATGTCATTGGAAAGCCAGGAAGATGCACTTATACCGAGTAAGGAGTGCGAGAGAGATAGTTTTATGAGATGGTGACGTAGCTGTATTTTTAAATATCGTTTTTCAACTTAAATAAGGCCGAAAATGAAAAATGAAACAAATATGGAGTACTTAAATAGTTTTGTTTATATTTTTCAATTTTGCCATAAAAAGAAATTATTAAGAAGACCCCGAATTCGATCCTCGCCGCGCTGAGGCTTTAAGGTATTTCAATGGTGACAGTCGTATTCAAATTGTTTGCTTCAGGACTTAGTACAACTGATCACAAACTGTATTACGCACGAACGAAACTTTTGAGTAACTCTGTACTCTGAGCTCCTTGCTACACAGAGACCTCCTGTGTACAAATGTACCTCACACATATACACTGCCTGGCCCGATAATCGTGGCAACAGTGCTTCTCTCTCCTTAGAATACCGCTATGTGCCTGCCACTACGTGCCGTAGTGGGGGCTGCCGCGCCATGCCACTGGCTATCCCCTCTCCGGTAGCAAAAGTACTAATGAGTCCCATAGTCACAGGAGAGGGCTAAATCAGCTGTGCGCACTGTTGCCACATCATTGTTACTCGTCCCCACCACTTTGCAGTTTCAAGAAAAATCTCAGTTTTTAAGTTATAATTTCTCTGAAACTATATGGCTCAGCACTTCGAGTTTTTATGAACATAATCCTACAATATCATTTTATTCGCCGTTAGTTTTTCTTTAACATTGTAAGATTGGTTCTGTAGTTATAGCTTAAAACGTCACTGAGGTACCGTCTTTTTACATGTTAGCCATTGAAAGTCAGTGTAGAAAATGCTACTTTGAATTAACATTTTCTTTTAAACTACGTGGCTCAGCGTTTTGAAATTTTGGAAATCGATGGGTAATATTTCAGTCTTTTGATTGGCAAAATTTCATGAGATTCCTAAAAAAAACGCAAAACCATGGAAATACCTTAATGCCCTCGTTTCTCGTCTTTCCTTAAATTCCTTTTAGGACGATTTCATGTAGGATTTTACTTTAAATTGTTCTAACGTTATTTTAACCATGCTGTAAAACCACATTTAAGTGTCTTCGGTTACGTAAGTAAACCGTTAAACGAAGGATGGAAAGGCGAAAAGAGCTGTTAATGAGGCGGAGTTATTTACGACGCTCAATTAAGGGACTTTTAACTGCCAGTTACGCTTCCTCGGAAAGTGTATCTCCTCGACGCTTTCAATTGTGTAACTTTTACTTCCTACGTTTCTTGATTGGCGTTAATTTTATTTGTTTTTGACAAACGAGACATTGTATATATTTCAATTAACAATGTTCTAATACAATGTTCCTTAACGGAAAATAGGTCTTTTAAAAATTTCTACTGAATATGGCTGCTAGAAAATTAATTTTCGTACTGAGATTAAAACCGTGATTACATAGTCTCATTGCTAGAATGAATGCTAAAAAAAAACCAATAAAAATAATGTATATAGATACATTATATATAACTCCCGTAATAATCGCAGCGAGGATTAACGTTGTAGCCACAGTTTACAATCCCGGGATAAATTATTGCCGCAGCTTGATTACATTTGCAAAGTGCATATTTAGCACATTTTAAGACAAAGGTTCGAATGCAACAGTTTCTCCGTAGTGGTGGTTAAATGATATCGCAACACACACACATATCACATATAAAATCTATACCGAACCGTACATTATTATACAGCTGTTATAGTTTGTTAAAATTAACACCTATATAAAATAGGCCAATAAAAGCGAAGTCTGATTACAATAGTAGTAATGATCTTGAAGATCAATATTGGAGCCATATACAGCTCATCAATTTTATTTCAATTATCACCTCGATACAATCATATTTATTTCAATGTATGGGATACATATGTTTCTAAGATATTTCCAATCCATATAATCGACTCGTTAACTTATCGATTGGATAATTGTTTATTCTCACAGAAGCGCCTGTCCAATTTCAGTTCACATTATATATACGGCAATGTTTGTCGACGTACTTCGACATGCTTCATAAAAGAGAGTATGTAAGAACAGGTGTACCATCCACGGGATTGTGAAGAGCTTGACTTCCCATTAACGACGCGTGCCTCGATAATAAACGACTGTATCTATTATTAATGCATATGCTCATTGATGGATTAGAAAACTGAACACTTCTCATAAATCTACGTCGACGCCTGATTGTACACATGAGAGCACACTCCTTCGAAGCACGCTCGAAGAATAAGTCATTAAGCGTGTAGGAGAAATAATATTATATATATTTAAATATATAAAACATATAAAATAATATTTAAATAGGTATATAAAAATATTACATGTAGGACAATGCAAAAGTATATTGAATTACCAGAAGATATGAAAATGGAAAAGTCGATTCATAAGTTATAAACGATTTTTAAAAAACTAGTGATATCCCTCAAAATGCTTCGAAAATGTAACAAAAATACGCCAACGACTATTCAGGGTCACTTTAAAAAATAGCCCACTAATAATGGCGTTGACGAAAAGCTGAACAATAATTCCACCCTATATTTCGCCCTCGCCCCCTATCATCCTAAAAAAATTCACTTAAAAAGTATTAATATCCGAATGTAGTGCCAATGGCCTATACCAAATATATTTTTCAGGGTGGGCGATATAAGAGACGTATAAGCACGAGTGAGTATTTCGAATTTTTCACATATCTCCTATCGCCTTTAACCTGTAAATCACTCGATATAATCAAGCCCAACGAAAGTAACTGAAATCGAAATGACAAATGACGATACCAGCTACAAATGTTCAAAATGCTATTTGGCGGGCGCTGTCTGAAGAAATTGTTATTCTTAAATGCGCATATTATATTTAAATTAAATCGGTTACCGTGCATTTTGAATACAATCAATGTGGTTTGAACAAGTAATATTTATGAGTATAATGCAGTTACTGATCTGTGCTAACTTCTTTAAAAATAGTACGGAATTATTTAAAATTAGAAATGCACGAGTTTCATATGAGAAACACTTCATTTTACTACACTATATTTTACACTAATTCATCAATTTGTTGAGAAGATAAATATTGGCAAAATTCTTATTATTTAATTATATTTTGTACGAATCTCTTGAGTGGAACAGCATGTATAGCTGCTATGTGTCATATAGGCAATATAAGTATCAGAACGAATACCCTACCAAATGGAAAACATAAGTTATACGGTAAATAAATTAAAATGTCCGCTTTTATGCAGTGTAATTGGAGGATTTTAATTGTCACGTTCTCACGTAGCCGTTTTTATGAAACCACAGTGATAAGTAATAGCAGCGAGCGAAGCGACAGAAAACATTCCCCCGTGGGAAGCGATGTACACAGATCGAGCCCTGTAAAGAACCCCAAGAAACAGATCACGATTCCGTCACGTTTTTATAAGAGTAGCAGAGACGAGTCGCGGCAGCGAGCCAGCGACAAACACCCCCGTGGGAAGCGATAACTCTAAGAAGCAGACCAGAGACGAGTCGTGGCAGCAAACCAGCGACGAACGAAGTCCCCGTGGGAAACGATACGTAAAAATCTCCAGCGCAGCGGGTTATCGAAAAACTAACCGCCCACGATTAAGATGAAAAGTCAAGACCGAACTCTTCCCAGGGCTAGTAATTATAAGAAACAAAACAGAGTTCAGCACGATATAGGTTTTCTCCCCTAGAGTAGGGATAGGGGTCCGCCCCCGCTTGAGGAAATAAAAAGGGCTGAAATCTTCTCCACCGAGCTGACAAAATATTCAACCTCTCGTTAGTCCAGTGTGAAGTGCCGAGAAAACCTCTGAACCGCAGTGTTTCGCCAAAAATCTGTTTAGCCTGTCAGATCTTCATGTTCAAATAAACCGTCTAAGTGTCTAAACTCAGTGTTGTTCGTCAATCTCTCAACCGGGCCCTCTCCTACGCCAGCGCACAGAATCCGAGAAGGAAGGAAGGAGCAACGGGAAAAAAGAGACCGACCAACCAGGAGCAGCTCCGGAGAAAAAGGTAAGTGAAGATTTATTAATCTCTCTCCTGAATTCGCGAGCGTAAGGATAAGTGTTGTTCCCCCTTTTTATGCTGGTAGTTAGCCGTAACCCCGAAATTTTTATGGGAATCTCCGTTCAAATGGCGTGAGCTAGGCGCAGTGCTTTCGTTAGTGTTAGCAGGCCCTTCGCTTTCCCCCTTTGAGCGATTATTAGTCGTCTGTCACTCCCCGAGACGTGACATAATATACTTGCCATTTCTTACTTTGTGTTTGTTGACTTCTGTATTTTTCAATTATTAGAATCATATTCAGAATAATATAATATTCACCAATATTTTTCAGGCACGGGCCCGCCAAGTAGCATTTTGAACATTGGTGCCCTGCTTTGGTATAGTCATTTGTCATTTCGATCTCGGTTACTTTTGTTGGGCTTGATTATACCAAGTAATTTGCAGGTTAGGCGATAGGAGATATGAAGGGTCCAGTGGAAAGACGATGAAGTCCATATTTCTAAAAGTTGAGAAACACGACATTTAAAGTTTCACAACGCGCGGGAGTCCACTGTGCCGCCTATTTTCAACCACAGCTTTTAGTGGAATCTCATTGTTTGTTCCCTGTAAGGTTTGGTATGTTGATACTTCATGTTACAAGCTAACAGATGCCGCTAAAATATCGATTTCGAAAAAAATTGAACCTCATCGTTTTTCCACTGGACCCTTCATATATGAAGAAGTTCTCACTCGCACTTATGCGTCCCTTATATCACTCACTCTCTGAGAAAAGTACTTAGTATAGGCCTTTGACACTACATTCGGACGTCAATACTTTCTCAGTAAATTTTGTTTGGGAGGAAGAGGGGCGAGGATGAAACACGGGGTGGAATTGTTGCTGAGCTTTTTGTCGACACCATTATTAGTGGGTTATTTTTCAAGTGGCCCCGCATAATCCTTGGCGTATTTTTTAAATATTTTTTATGTATTTTTGGGGTAAATATATTACAACAAGCAATATTATAAGAAGAACGTGTAGAAATATGATTTTATAAGAGCGTAAAACAATAATAGTCCTAACATGTGTGTTCCATTACCTATAACTTAAATACAGTATAGCAAAATATTCAAATTAGGTTCGCCTAATTCTTTCAAAATCATTTAAAGGTAACGTTGCGTAACTTCTATAATCTAAATAATAAGAAGTGTATTTAGAAAAGAGAATTATTGTGGCGACAACTATTCCAGCGTGGCAATTATCACTAGATTCAATAGTCGTCGAATTCATTTTATTATTTTTGGTAACTAAGAAAATAGTTTCAAAAACTATGAAATGTAGTGCTGATTACCAAACCTATCTCTACTACTATTGATATAGTTCTCACGACTATGTCAATTTCTTTCGATATACACCAACATAATATATGTTTCAGTAAAATATAAATAATACGTAGAGAGAGCCTTTTGAAAAATGTTCGATATCCAAATGGCTTTGATATCCAAATCATTAACGTCATTTAAAGAAAACCCATAACCCCCAATTTTCTCAATACGCGTTCAACATCGTCCAACTGGATAGTATGGATCCATTTTAATCCGGCCCACCTTATACGTGTCACGTTCACTTGGGAGAACTCGCGTACACATATGTCATTTATCCCTATCAAACTCCTCTTTCAATACAGCACCATTACGCAGCGGCATCCGTACACATGCGGCCCAACGCAGTGATATATCTAACGCATTAAGATGCGCCGGCCATTGTGCGTTCATCAGCATCCACCGTGTTATTATCATATTTGACACGCGAGAGCCGGCGCCGGGTTATTACATTTTTTTGCACTAGAATTAGCCAGGCGACACAATGCTCTCGTGTATTACGGCACCTCCGACCCAAAGGCCATCCATCATCCGTGACGTTGCGCCGCGTATACGCGTCTAATATTATCATAATATCATCCATAGTCCTCCCTATTACGCCCTGTACGATACACGAGGTTTCAGTCGTTTAACGCGGTGGCTAGATGGAGTTATACGGAACTGATACGTTTACCGGCATCTTAACCATTAATGGGGAGCATCCTATAATATCATATTTCATATTGGAGAAAACGAGCTGATTTTTTATTTATATTTATTTAAATATTTCATTGAAGTATTCGTTAACAAATTTAAGATTAGTAGACCTGAATTATAGTTTGAACTCGTGTGTGTACCTATAATCGATAGAATGTGTAAAAATGAAATATATCAGAACCTTATTAATGTGAGTGTTTCTGAGAATAATAATCATGATATTCAACGATGTTACTCTTCAGAAAATATGTTATATTTAGGTATTTCAATATATTTATAAATACTAATGTGTTTAGTAATCATACACTGAGAGAAAAATTTGGTTGAAAGATTTAATTGGTTTAAATTAGTCGAAAGAATAATATATTAATTTGAGTTAAGATAATCGTGTTTAATTCAATAACCGTTTAATCACAGTAAGTATAAACATAATCAATGTCAGTAAATATCAGTCATACTAAAATAATACTTACTTAGTCCATCTGCACATAAATAGTCATAATATATAGCGGATTAAATATGTAAAAAGTTGTAATAACTAAATATTTACTTATAGAGTAAAACATATATTAATTGTGAAAGAACGAATATTGGATTGAACATAATTATTCAAATTAAGAAAATATTTAATTAATTCTTTTGGCGGGAACTTAAAACGTTACTATTTAATGCAGCTTCGAATATGTCGCCGGGTGCACATTCTCACTCAATACATAGGGGTGTCTCAATCGCTTTTTCTGATTTTCATTTGAATAACACGGTGAAATTGTTGAATCATTGGTTTAGTGCTAATTCCTTCTACGGTAAAAAATGTCCTCGCGAAAAATTAGAAAAATTGAGAGTTTTAGGTGTAATCGGCGTAAAGAAATATTATTTTTAATTATTAAATAAAATTAAATGATAATTATGAGGGAATAAATTGTGCAATTGATTTCCCCATAATTATCATTTAATTCTACTTAATAAAATTAAAAATAATATTTCTTTACGTCAGTTACACATAAAACTCTCAATTTTTCTAATTTTTCACGGAGAAATTTGTTTACCGTAGAAGGAATTAGCACTAAACCATAGATTCAACAATTTCACCGTGTTATTCAAATGGCAATCGGGAAAAGCGATTCAGACACCCCTAAATATTGAGTGAGAATGTGCACCCGGCGACATATTCAAAGTTACATTAAATACTAACGTTTTAAGTGCCCGCCAAAAGAATTAATTAAAAAACTTTTTTTTGAGTCAGTCTAGTGTGTACGCTATCAAATTCGCTGACATTCAGTGCCGTTTAGTGCCGAAACTGGCCATTATTGGGTCTTGGACCCATGAGAACTTTTATTCAGCACACACCATACACTATAACATATTTCATTTTCAGACAATTTGACCGGTTTCCGATTTCCATTTACTCTGTGCGTCGTCCTTTTTGCCACTTTAAAAAGACCTAAAGTTTCTAAAAGTTTTCTTCGTCGAAAATGACCGTTTTTCGTGAATTTTTTTGAAAGGGTTAATAAATAGTTAAAGAGATGCGGTTTGTTGCATGCTATTAAGTAAACTTTCAACTTCATTTATATACATTTTTATTTAAAAATATTCAAAATTGACAATGTTATTAACATGAATGTAACCCTCGGAAAAATGAACCGCCCTCCATTGTCCCACGTGTTTCGGTATGAAGGATTATCTGAAAAAAAAAAATTAATTTTTAAATATCTATAAGAATGTGCCTATCGTTGTACGTAGGGTTTTTTTTCGCAAAATGCCGAACGATTGAAATTTTTCTTCGTTATTTTTGCAGTTTTTTTGTATTCTAACAGCTTGAAGAAATAGTAAAAATAAAAATCTCAAAAAACCCCTACGTACAATGATAGCCACATTCTTATAGATATTAAAAAAAATTTTTTCAGATAATCCTTCATACCGAAACACGTGGGACAATGGAGGGCGGTTCATTTTTCCGAGGGTTACATTCATGTTAATAACATTGTCAATTTTGAATATTTTTAAATAAAAATGTATATAAATGAAATTGAAAGTTTACTTAATAGCATGCAACAAACCGCATCCCTTTAACTATTTATTAACCCTTTCAAAAAAATTCACGAAAAACGGTCATTTTTCGGGCCGTCACAGTGGCGTTCCCCCTTAACGACACTGAATCGGGTGATCATTATGAAAGTGCTGATATTCACGCGCGGCGTCAAGTGGCGGTCCATATGCGGTATTTATTAAGGTAGACACACAAGAACAATATTATACGAGTTATTAGCAGAAAGTAATAAGATTCAGGAAATGTGTCAATGTTAACCCAGTGTCAATGTTGGTCCGCGTTATCCTACTAGATAACATTGAAATCTGTAATGTAAGATCAAGAGACTCGATAAAGTCTCGCGCCAAAGACTGAAAGAAAGCGGAATGTCCACCTGACAGCCAGACTCGATAGGCTATCCTTATTCCGCGTATCGTTTGTACCCATTATAAAAGTAGTATATGTTCATTAATTCATTTCGGGATCAAGATTCTATTAAGTCTAATCCTTTCACTCACGAATTTTTACCTTTACAGCCATACAATTGATAATGTACATTCCAACTGGTCGATGTTTTAAATTTTAATTTTTTTAATAAAAAATTTTTTTTTAATAAATTAATTTTTTTAGTTGATTAATAAATTTAATTTTTTATTTTTATGGCGATATATGCCTTATACGTTCGTTACAATGTCCACGAATATACTTCTTGTGAACAAACGGTCAAAATTATAAATTTATGACCTTATATAGGTATATACATTAATCCACGCGTGTCCACATTTGTGATCACCATGAGCGAAAGAGCCGCTTCACATGTGCCGGATAAACGCGGCCGGCGCCGGGTCAGCTGCGACAACCCTTCACACGTATAGCCGGTTTTTTCCTGGTCGCCACTGCGCTACTATCCTACTACATACCACCCGTACCCCGTATCGGGTGGGCGTGGCCGGCGACTACCCGGTTTGGATGCCGTCGGCCCGGTGCCGGGTAGGATCACCCGGCACATGTGAAACGATGCATACTAGCCTATAGAACACCATCCCTATCACCCGACGCCGTCCCGGGACCGGGCGCGTTTATCCGGCACGTGTGAAGCGGCTCAAAGGGCTAAATTGATCTTAATTCGGTAGACTCTACCGAGAGATATTACTTACTCAAATATCGACTTGTGCTTAATTAATCGCGTGATAAATTTCCATCATCCTCGTCATTGTCATCGTTCGGGCTGAAGGTTTCAGTCAGTACCGAACCGTCGATTCGAGAGTTTCCTTCTCTTTCTATTCTTTCTCCTATTTGTCCTACTCTATCTCTTTCTACGAATTAACATAGGTATCTACTCACATCTCACCGTATCTCCGATAGAAGCGTTGTGTGGCAGCAGCAAATACCAATTTCATAGTCGCTAATCGTTTGTTAAATTCGGGGATCGATAGATCAGGTTATCTACATTATTGTTGCTTCTTCAACTACATTAAACTCTTGAAATATTAATTTTTTAATATTACACGGAGTCTTTGCGTCTGATATTGACGTAGGAATTGCGTGAGCGCGAGTGAAAACATCGATTAATCCTGGTGAACGTATAAGAGCCTCGTTATCGCACAATCTCCATCCTTCTCGAACTCGTTCAATTGGAATGTGCGACAGAGCAACTCTTATGGGTTCACTAGGGCTAATCCGTATTCTCACTCACACTCGCACGATTCCTATGTTAATATCAGATGCAAAGACCCCGTATATTTTGCGACAACGATAAGTGAATAAACTGTAAACATTTAATTAATGATAGTGTAATCTACTCTACCTAATCACTTCCTGTACACCTGTAAGTTTTAATACAATAATAATGAATGATAACTTCGATATGAAAATGATATTTGCATGTATGAAAGTTTCTCCGTTAAATAGAGCTGAATGATTCTTCTTAGGATTCGTTATAACAGCAATTTGCAGAAACGTAGCAATTCGCCTTCGAGGGTCCGATTCACTCTGTTCGACAGTACCCGTTAGAATTAATTTGTATTTCAGGCTGCATGCAGCCTGCAAGCCTAGTGCACTAGGCTTTTTTTAAGACTCGTTGTGATTTCTATAAATTAGAGTTTATTATTTGAGTGAATTCGGAATTTTAAAACACACGGAGGTTGGTATATACAGGGTGTCCCTAAATATCATGTACAAACGGAAGGAAGTAATTCTTTGGCTTATTTTATGACTAAAAGTTCATATAAACATAGGTCCATAAAAGCTTCGTTGCTGATCTACAGGGTGTTGAAATTTCAGTTTTTTTTAGTTTTTTTTATAGCTCATGCAGTTTTTAAGATATTTAGCTCAAGTTTGGAATATAGGTTATGCTGTAGGGCTTATATCATTGGGCATGTCAAATGGTTGTGAGAATCTACAGGGGGTTATTTTTTTAGGGATCGTGCCCCCCTTTCTCCTCATGAACTTTTTTTGCAGTGCGCCTCTGGTAGATTCTGAAATACAAAATAAAATTTCTGTTTTGTTTACAATCTTTTTGGTCTCTTGTAGTTTTTTCGTATTTGCCATCGTTATCGAGAAGAAACCGTAAGAAATACTCCGGGAATGTTCCAAAGAGTACGGGAATCAATGAGAAGAAGAGCGGAGGCATGTGTAAGAGTTGGAGGTTACTTTCAGCAGTTTTTGTAACGTTGTTTTGTTATGTTTATTATTTAGGTTTTTCTTATTGTAATAAATCCAACGATAAGCCACCGAATTACATCCTTCCGTTTGTACATGATATTTAGGGACACCCTGTATATGAATCATACCAGTCCGTCTTCCTTGGTATTTTTTTAAAGTTACCGATTCACCAAAAACTATTCCTATATTAGTTAAGGTAATTGATGAGTGAGTAATTACCATTTTCCCAACTGTGTTTGCTACAAAATGAACGAAAATGTCTTATTGTGGTGCTGAGAAATGTATATGTTACATTGTGCCTCTCATTAATAATATTGAATAAGATTGACAATATATATAATTATAAGCTTGTAGATGAATATATAAAAAAACTTGTCAACAAATTTATGAATAGAGTATCTTTATCTGTACTCTCTTTTTCTAAATTATGCGATACTGCTACAACACTTATGAAACTTTAATAGTCACCTTTTGAAAGTAGTAATAGCACAATCCACAATCTTGTAGACATAATAAAAGTATCTCTTTTAGTATTTCAGTATAACAATTGTGGTTCTAATATAAAAAGTTTTCTAAAGTAGTATCAATAATTATGAGTACTATTGTAGTAGTTCAAATTAGCGGTGCACTCGAAGTGCTAATAGCGTATTAGTTTCCACCACTAGTCCACATGAGTAGAGAGAGTGTAACAATTTTATCTGTGCTTATTTATTCTATCCAACTGTTTATGCTAAATTGATAGTGGCCCCCCTAGAATTTAGTCTGAAAATTCAATCACATACAGTTAGGATATCGGATCGACCCTGTTGCAAAATGTCTTTGGTAGAAAAGTATTGCCGATAAAAATGTATCGTTGTTATATCGGCAATATTTTCCTGTCAAAGTAACTTTGGAATGGGAACTGATCCGATATTTCAACTGTGCAAATATTTTAATAGAGTACAAATAGTTGGATGAAATAAATAAAGACTAATAATTACATCTCGCTGAAGTGCTGATAAAATAGCTTACTGTTTGACCGGCTCAGTATCACGGGGTTCTTATAGAGGGGACATCTCTGTATATAATACCCGACGGACACAGGCTCGCGTCTTTTATACCTGGCCTAGCCCGAAGTAACCATTCTGGGAAGAACGCGTGCAAGACGCAGACGCTCCGAAATATTCTTTGTGCTTATTTTAAATTGTGTTTCGTGGAGGGTGTTGCTGAAGGTATGTAGAATTACTTATTGGGGTTCGCCAAATATTTTCTTGTTTAATTTGTCATTATTATTCTACTTTTGAAGCATTTTACAAGGATTGAAGCAAGGATGCGAGTTAACTCTTTTTAAAAAAAACTAATAAGTCATGAACGCAATGTATTTCGCGCAGAAAATGTTATATCAAAAGGCTTTTTTGACAACTATCTTTTAAAATAATATTTTACAGGTATAATGCGATAGGAATATTTACTAGGTTTGAACTCGTACGATTTCTATGGATTCAATTCTGATCTACAAACTATTCAGATCTGTCATTCATAGCAATCTGAAGGTGATGCGGGATAGCGGTTTTCTGTGTCTTTTGGCGGGAGATGTTCTCATTAGTAGAGCGCTATACCTGTCGCGTGGTCAATGTTTGCGTGAACCTAGAGTGGCCAGTGTTTCTCCATCTGAGGCGCCAGAGTCAATTAGTGTTCACCAATCAGAATCTCTTTTAATTTTCGTACAGTTACTTTTTATTTTGTCTATTTACTATACAATTATAGGTGGTGCGAAATAACGAAGTGGTGCAAAACATAAATGATGATGATGAATAATGGAACTAGAGCAACAATTAATTTTAAAACCTTTCAAGAACATAATTTTTGCACAAAATTTTGAATGAGTATGAAAATTGCTGTTCTTTCAACTGAGCCATAGTGGAATTCGTAATAATCTATTAAAATTATGATAATTATGTTTATTGGATTCCCATGCCGATCTTTACTGTCTAGAAACTGAGTATTATATCATGCGCATGCATTCGGCGCAAAACTTTACCGAGTTTATTGATAAGGTTTGTTTGTTATTTCCACATTTATTTCTGAGCAGGGAACTGATTCTTGTAACTATGACTCTAGATGTTTTATACGGTATCCCATGCGACATCTAAGATCGTATGCAATTATCTTGAATACGATCCTGCATAGCATTTGAATATGCACAGCATATAATATGTATATACATTGACGAACATTGCATATGCTTTGCATGTACAAGAAAAATATATTGTATAAGGTAAAAGGGGCAAACATTGACACCACTTTACTTATTGGTCTAAAATATATTGCAAACTGAAGTTATCAGATTTGATAATGTATGCATAAACAAGCCTGACTCTCTCTTTATACGATATAAGACGAATTTTATTTTACTACTTATCGTTTTTGAATAATGATTTTTTAAAAAAAAGTCAGATGTCAATCTTACCCTATATTCTGTTTAAGATTGACACCTATTAAAATTATTGTCCATATTGGATGCAATCGGCTAAAATCTTAAATTTTGTTTATTACATTCCAAAATTGACATCAGTGGTGACTTGTATAGAGATTAATTTATAATAGTCATTTTATTTATAAATGTTTGCCATTTTAAAAAGACCTGAAGTACAACGATATTAATAAAAGTTTTCTTCGTCGAAAATAGGACATGCACGCCCACGTGAAAACTTAAAAGCACTGATATTCACGCGCGGCGTCAGGTGGCGGTCCATATGCGGTATTTATTAAGGTAGACAAGAACAGTATTGCACGAGTTATTAGCAGAAAGTAATAAGATTTAGAAAATGTGTCAATGTAAACCCAGTGTCAATGTTGGTCCGCGTTACCTTATCTAATGGATGTGCTACACACACACACACACATATATATATATATATATATATATATATATATATATATCATATGCTAAGATATGATATTTATCCGATTCATTATATTCAGAAAAATGTAACAAAAATTAAAAATAATTATGTGGAACTACTTTTTCGTGGTCGACATACATTTAATAAATTTAAACTTTCGTTGGATCTTCTTGTCGGGGTTCAATCTGTGATCTTCTAAACATCAGTCTATTATGCGTGTAACAACTAGAGTGTTTGAACTACACCAATTTTTATTGTAGATGATTGAAATTAAGCGGACATACGACATTTCCTGGAATTAAATTCCTTTAACCGCTCTCACAGTGCCCATACTCACTGACATGCACTCGATATATTCAAGGTGATTCGAAATGACCCGGATTTAAGCTTAGACAAATGGCTCGCAGTTTTGGAAAAAAATTTGGGAATGGAATCCACCATCTTACGTTTTTACATTTTAATAATTAATTCGTAATAGAACATCTTGAAAACCCCCGAATACACTGAGAAAAAAAAAAGATTAAAAATTATTCTGTTAGAAGGATAATTTGAGTACGAAAGGTAAAATAGATCAAAAATTATCCTAAAGAAGGTTAAATTTTAAACCCTGGAAGGATAATTTTTTTGATCTATTTTACCTTTCGTACTCAGATTATCCTTCTAACAGAATAATTTTTAATCTTTTTTTTTCTCAGTGTACGAACTATCAAGCGAATTCTACAAGTAATTGGTCGAATAGTCCACCATTTTTAAATCTGCCATTTTAAACTTAAAATTTTCGACCTGAAATTTAATATTTACGAACCCAAGCAATTGTATATGAATTTGAATATTTCTTCTACTTTTAGCAGCAGGAATTCGAGTCTCTGAAACCAATGTCGCATAATTTCATTAGCTAGTTGTAATTATTGTTTCGCATCCGGTACCATTAAGGGATCAATTCTCTTTGATTTTTCCACGAATCCGTCATGTTTTTCCTTAGATTTTTTAAATCCCACTGTTTGGAGATGAAGAACATTTCACTTATAAACAGTAGTTTTTTTCGACGAAGGAGACATTTTAGTTCTTACACGTGGTCTTAGTTTTTTTTAAGAAATGTATCTTTAATTAAAAAATACTAGTACAAAAATGCAATCTTTAGAAAACAAAGACCACGTTTAACGATTCGGAGGCCTCCTTTGCGGGAAGAGCTATCGTTTATGTACGAGTGAAATGTTCATTATTTCAGAAAATGAGAGGATTTAGAAAATCGAGGGAAAAACATGGTGATTAGATGGAAAAATCAAAGGAAACTGACTCCTATGAACGTATCCTATTCCAAATATTCAGACATAGAAAAGTCAGTTCAATGTTCCTGCAAAAAATACACAGATATATATATATATATATATATTCTATATTATATCAATACAAATCTTGAATAACCTTATATTTCTATCTTCATTCTCGAAGAACACTTCAATCGACATGGATGTCTTAACGTTTCTGTCGATACTCTTCGTGCTGGATACGTGCGAAGCAAGCCTCAAGTTCTTTCAAGCAACATTCAGACACGGAGATCGGACACCCGAGTCTAATTTCGAAAAGTACTATCCGAACGATCCCTATATAAATGAGACTTGGTATCCCGAAGGATTCGGGGGACTCAACATTGTGAGTAAATAGCGCACGAGTTTAATCCGTGTATTTTTTCCAATCTGAGCAATGCGTCTCTATCTCCTTCCATGTATTTGCTCAGCGCGGGAAACAGAGATCCTTCGAGCTGGGTAAGTTCTTTAAGAAGAGGTACGGAAAATGGCTCGGTGACACCTACACATCCGACATCGTCACATTCTACAGTAGCGATATCGAGAGGACCAGGATGACCGCGTTGCTACTCGCTGCCGGTCTTTTTCCACCCAATAAGAATCAGACGTAAGAAAGCTGTTTACGGACGTTTTACGAATCCTGGCTAACTCTGTCGTTTTGCCTCTGCAGGTGGAACGAGTTCCTGGATTGGCAGCCCATACCCGTCTGGTCGGTGGACAATAGCATACTCTTCTTCGGCTCCGTTTGCCAAGAGTCCCTTAACCTGAGGGCGGAGGTCGAGTCCACTGGAAGACTGCTGAGACGAAGCGTCATGTTGCAACCCTTCTTCCAACGCCTGTCGACGTACGCGGGTACCAATGTTACGCAGAGAGCGACTTTAGTCATTTACGCTCAGATTAAAGCTCAGGTAAGTGTTTCTGGGGTAAGAGGCTGATCGTTTATATTATATAAATTCAATCTATACGTATAGTTCATTTTATATGGAGATAGGATAATCTCGTACCTCAAAATTGAAGAGTTAGTTGTGTTAATTTATCTTGCGCAGATATATTTCAATTCAGCATACCTTCGTATAACATTAAAGCGTCATATCAGATACGTATAGAGATGGTTTTTCTTTCATTAACGTTGAACGCTTTAAATACTTTACATGATGAATTGGTTTAACTCGTATTTTTCTTTGCGCCATTTAATTATGTATTTAGATAGCTCCTTATGTCAATTATTTCTATACAAAGCTGATTTTCGATAAGTTATTATCATAAAAGGAAAGGAAACAAATTAAAGAAACTATAATGGTTGATCATAGGAGAGCTCCGGAAAGTCGGTACCGAGTTGGATATATCAATTTGGCTACCCAGATGGTCAGGTGCAAGAAATTGCCGGTTACGACTATGTCATTCAATCCTACATTACTGCCATGAAAAAATATACTGGAGGTAAAATTTCGTCACTCCCTCCCTCATTACATTTATCTAAATCTTTTCCGTTTAATTTTATCAGCGTATAACAATTTGTCCAACACTCGCAGGTCAGTGGATCTCCAAATGGTTGTCTAACGTGGATAATCATTTGAACGGATCGCTGGGCGCCAAAAAAGCAATCTTTTACAGCGGTCATGAAGTTAACGTGGCTGGGATTCTAACGACTCTAAAGGTTTTCACACCACACGTCCCCTCATTCTGCAGTTCCGTGATTTTCGAGTTGCATGAATTAAGGGGCAATTATTACGTGAAGGTACCAAGATATTCCTCTTCCTGTGAAAGTCTTCAGATCGTGCAGGCTTACTCTTCTGGGCTGACTTGAAAACTAAATTTCTTCCACATTTCCCTTGCAGCTCGTTTACCGAAATACCGATGAGGTCGAAGAGCTTACGATTCCTAAATGCAAGGAAGTTTATTGTCCCTTGGAAAAGTTCAGGTCGATAGTCGCCGATGTATTATCAGATGACCGCCTCCCGTGTACTACTGCTACTACTATAATATGAACCGAGAAAGGGCATTGATCCCGCAATGTATTATATAAACCCTTTCATTGAAACAGACTTCATGAATGTATACTGACATAAAAAGGAGACTTATATATATACATACACATAAAGACTTACATATATACAATATGCATCGATCATATCAATACAAATTCCTGCAAAATATCATCTACATTTTCACTTATTATCGTAATTTTTTAACAGATTTGAACAAGGTTTGTGTCACCTTTGGCGCATTCAAGAATTTTAAACTACTGTCGAACTAATAGAGTAGTGTACGAATCGTTTAAATGCAATAACTAGAATTTAGTTAATATAATGAGATTTAACTGATAATAACATCTTTTCTTCAAGAGAAGAAACAGCGGATAAAACTGGAATGAATAAAAATCAAAATCTTTTGTCGAATTCTGTTATCTTTTTTTTTGGTAATCAACTGTTACCTTATTCAACATTTGTGCAGCGTGGATATAGATACAGGTAAGTTAATACGAGGGTCAACGGTGTAGGAAAGCCGTGTTCGTTGGATATGAATAAGCAGGACATCCCCAGTTGTATTTCTTATTGGGCCGGCTTCAGGGGAGAGCCGAGGTTTAACATTTCACGCCGGGAGAGAAAAGGCGGTTATAAGGGACCCTTGCATTTCTACTTCCACAATGAGCCATCTCACGGCGCAATTATCAAGTTAGAATGAAAAAAAAAACATTTAAACAGTTTCGTAACGAAAAAAAAAAGACTACGGAGGGATCGAACCCGGGTCATCGAGCATGCGGCTGCTCGGCAACAACAAAAAACAAACTTGCCTATAAGGTACGTGGATAACTTTGAACTCTCTGAAATTATTTATTTGACTATACATGTGGTCACACATACACTCAAGTTTGCCTGTGTAAGCGCAAGCCGGAAGGCCTGAGCGTAACCCATTTGTGCCAATCTTGGCCACTACGCGGCACTTTCGGCGCACGTTCGAGATACGCAACAGGCGTATACTACAACTGGAATAGTCACTGCCATGCTCAGCCCACAAGCGGAAAACGTGACAAGGATAGATAGATGATGGGGAGCACCTGTCTCTCTTACTCTATGCTTACGTCTGCGCAGAATGCAATTATCACAGGCGCAACAAAAAGTTAGTCCGAAAAAGTGTCATGCACTCTAGTGATTATTTGATAATTCTGAATTTGGAGGAATCCAAGAAATTCTGTCTGCGCAATTCATGCAATCGAAAAATTGTGAGCTTTCTGAAAATAATAATTTGTTATGAAATTGTATAATATATAATTGCACTTAAAAAAATGAATGAAATTTTGTTAAAAGACAAACCTAATATTACAGGCTCATTTACAACAAAATGAGGGATTTTTTTCTTATAGATTATAGTTATCTTCGCAAGATCATATGATTTAGTTTTTTATTTAAAACAAAATTTTACTTTTGTTCCTGCAAAAATACTGTGAAATTCTAGCTGTCTATCTACCCGAGCATTACATTTTGGAACTCACTGTACGACAAAGACAGGTGGCCCCCATATTTGCTCTCTCTGTCGGCACGCTCTCAGCGGCGGCAGAGAGTGCCTAATCCACGTAGTAGTATCGCAGCTTACACAGCTAGCTAACTCCCACGCCGGACCTTTAAATCCTGGACGCATGCCGTCTCTCTCTCGCTCGGGAAAGAAGTCAGGGCCGCACTGTACTAGTCTCTTCCTCGCTCTCTCGGCCTCTCCTGATCTTTCCCAAATCAGAAATACACAGCACGATTCAAGGTCAACGGTTCGGCGTTCCTTACTTCAAAGGTGCCACGTGGGAGTTAGCTAGTAAGTTGTCGTAGTATAGAGTTCAGTGAACGGGTCCGAGTCTAGCACCCACCACCATGAGGGGACAGAAGGAAACGTGGAGAGTGGACTCTAGCGACCATTATAATGAGTGTGAACGGCGCACACACATAGATATATAGGGCTTTGTCTAGCACCAGTGGTTCTCCGGACGCATCAAGGTTGGTAAAGCAATTTTAAAAAACGGAAATATTTCAAAAATTACGACAATTACGAAAAATGATCCGAGTGTAATGTATAGGGAATTTAATTAACAAAATTATGGAACACTAAGAAGAAAGAATAATTCAATATATCGAGAGATATCATTTATTTTACTTGACACTTTTTAAAGAATTGAGTGAAAAAGAAGAATATCATTTCTCTCTATTATATAAAATAGTTTTCGAATAAATGCGTGGACAAAACCGTGTCGCCACAAAACCCCGGCGACTTCGAACCGGATGTGCGAAGTACAGACGGTTGTTGGAGGAGGAGGAGGAGGAGGAGGAGGAGGACGAGGACGAGGACGACGAGGACGGCGACGACGACGACGATGAGGACGACGACGACGAGGACAACGACGACGAGGACAACGACGACGAGGACGAGGACGACGATGAGGATGACGAAGACGAGGATGACGAGTACAGCGATGACGGGAACGATAACGACGAGGACGAGGACGACGAGGATGGCAACGACGAGGATGGCGACAACGACGACGAGGACGGCGACGACGACGACGACGATGTATTGAACGGAGAAGACAGCAGCGACGTGATACTGCTGCAAAAGCTTGGGGGAGCGCCGCGATAGCGGCACAGGGGCGATAGCCCCCCGGGGGTTCACGAGCGAAGCGAGTAGGGGGCAGAGCCCCCTAGTTATCTAGAAAGTATAGATTTTTTAAGCAATTTAAAAAAAGGAGCATTCAGAAATGTTAAATTTTCGATGTTTTACGATTTTTTTACACCCCTAATGTTCTAGAGGGTAAGCCGTGGAGAGTGGGGGTCAACTGTGTAGAATCTTTTTTATAGAGAATTTTAAGCTCTATAACTTTGGACTACAATTTTTTCGATATTTCACTTAGTTTTCGAGTTATTTTCGAATAACCCATTTTTGGGGTATTTGTTATTGTTTTTCAACAATTTCTCCTCGGTGAAAAACCGCGATACTTCACCCAGAGCTTTATAGGGTCAAATGACAACGTTAAACAAAAACGCAGCCTGGCAGGAAAAAATCGTATTTCAGACCTTTATTTACTAGACTATTACGGGGTAAAAAGAAGTCACCGTTGGGTGGCGGAAAGACTCGCGTAACGCAACTTCCCTGTGAGAGCGGTGTTCTTCGCGATGATAGGATGTTAAAATTCTCTCGGAAATACTTGCGCGGTATATATAGGTTCCTTCGAAGGACGTAGGCGTATACCAAATATTATCGCAAATGAAGCATCTTTTTTCTTAATCACATAAGCGCGGATATAACTATTCCATTTTCCGTGGAATTAAGGGGATACTCAGCCATGGAAACATTAATGCTTGCTCACTTATATGTCATGGTTCTTACTTTTCATAATATAAAAATGTAAGTATGCTTTTATCGAAATCTACGTCTACCTTTAATCTCTTTCGGATCTCGTCATAGTTAGTGAAGCCCTCATGTCTTACGTATACTCTTACACGAAGAGAGTCTATATATATATCTGGGTAATAAAGATTAGGCGCTGTTAGTGAGAATTTATATCTACTCTCATTTCTAAATTAAAATCATCTCACTGATAAACTATGGTATTTCCGTTAAAGGAGATCATCAAATTGTTATACACGTGGTCTTTGCTCTTCACGGTACGCTATGTAGTCCAGTAATTATTAATTTGTTCGTTTTGGGCAGTGTTAGGGACTTTTCGTGAAGTTATGTTTCAATGAAAGAGATATTTATTAACAAAACTAAGATCAGGTGTAACAATTTGGAAGTCTCCTTTACCGGAAAGACAGTGGTTTATCAGCGAAATATTTTGTATCTGGAAATATGAATGGATAAAAAATCTAGGAAAAAACATGGCGGCTGCCCCAGTGAATCCAACAAAGACAGAATTCTTAAGATAATCGTGGAATGACTAATTGATTTACAATATGAGATATAAGCTCGCCAAACGCTTCGTCGAATTCCCGAAATCGACTTACACATCCGCCGTCAACGACCACGCTTCGACCTCGCGATATCACGGCCTAAGCATATTTCCAGCGGATGGTCAGGTAGCATAGGTTATCCGGCGGTCCATTGGTCAGCAAAGGTTAGCTGGGCCACTGGACAGCCAGTCGTGGCTCTCGTTGGCCGTGTGAAATACTAGCTGGCCACGGTCCAACCTCATACGTTAGTTCCGTTCATACGTAACCTACCTGGCAACCCCCCTCAACTCCCTGCCCTATCCAAGCGTCTATATCTACTAATTGTAAGTTTTCTCCCCCACCCCCGCCCTCCTCCGCCGGCGCGATCGCAGCGCCATTCGGGCACACGTACGTGAGTTGTTCGCGCGCCAGGATCCGCGAGACTGGGTTTTGGGTAGGTCAGCTTGATCTACCGACGTATAATACACTGGGGTTCGCTCTTTTTCCCTTCTCCCGTCCAACACCTCCTCTCTCTCGGCGTTGGTATAGCTCTGGGCAAAAAGCGCGATAACTTACCAGCGAGCACTCTATTATACGAATTATTTGGCCATATATGCATGGCGGGGACTCTCTCGGTGGGCGCGTAGGTAAATGCCGCGCCGCGCGCGCCGGATATTGTTACGATATCGCAACCGTCGCCGCACGCGCGCGCGCGCGGACGGAAGTTGAACTAATTTCGTTGGCGTGCACAGCTTTCTTGAAATCGCGTTTCTTGATCTCCTGGGACGGCTTTCGGTATGAGTGTGTTCATCACCGTGTAGAGTTTCTGTGCGATGTCCGTGAGAGGCAGGGGTGGATAATGAATAGAGGAAGTGGTAGAATGATACCTGGGCATTTTTTAGGGGGTTATCGTATTTTTCTGTTTGATATATTTTAGCGAGGCTGGGGTTAGTATGTCAGTCCATTTTTAATGTGGAAATGTATCAATCAAATTAGTTTTTAATGGATAATATTATGAACTATTTGTTCTGGAAGACCCAGAAGAACGTTCGACTGGCAACTAACGGATAACGTTTAACTTCGAGTCATTTTGCACTTTTTGTATATGATTCGCGTGGTCCTATCGGGTTTACATATATGTATGTATCTATCAGGCAGCTGCTGTGCCAAGCGTTGCCACATAAATATATATTTCAAGATTCCATTTTTTAAGATTCCATTTTTATCTACAATAAAGTCCTATTTCAATACGAAACAAAAGTGAAATAAGTATTTGTTGCATATTAATAGTTTAAATGTCCGACTGAAAATGTTTACATTAATGTAATATATTAATTATAAAATGAATTTATAACATTTCCTCGGAATTATTGCTCTTATTTAGCACCCTTCCATTTAAAATAAGTTTGTGGTTAATAAAATTTCGACGAAGCTGCCCGACAAAAATCGTGCTATTGCTCTGATCGGGCAGCCCTGTCGTAGTCCAGTAAAAATCCTTCTGAAATCGATGTTTCGAGCCTCAAAGCTGAAAATTTGGTCAAAGGTCCATTTTTGGTAGTTGAAAACAGGGGTGACGTTTAAAAAGTTCTATATCCCCGAGGATTTTTGAAAAACAATAAAAACTACCCAAAAAATGGGCTCTACGAAAATAACTCGAAAACTAAGCGAGATATCGAAAAAAGTGTCAAATAAAAGTTGTAGAGCTTAAAATTCTCTATAAAAAAGGTTTATACAGTTTACCCCCACTCCTCACGGTTTACCCTCTAGAGCCGCGCGAACATTGGAAGTAGAAAAAAAATCATGAAATCATGAAAAATCATGATAACATTTTTGAATGCTTTTTGTTTTAAATTGCTTAAGAAATTCTCTACTTTTTAAATAAAATGATGTTTTTTTTTCCCTCAATTGTTTAAAAACTGCCAAGTAAAATCAACGATATCTGTCGATATATTGAATGATTTTTCCTTCTTTGTGTTCCATAATTTTGTTAGTTAAATTCCCTGCACATTACACTCCGGTTATTCTTCTGTAATTGTCGTAAGTTTTTAAATAACTCCGTTTGGAAAATTGCTTTACAAACCTTGGTGCGTCCGGAGAACCACTGGTGGCCTGCTCCTTCCTCCCCATGGTGATGGGACCCGAGCCCGCTACCTTTCTGGGTCTCGTTCTCCTCCGTTTAAACTTTCCTAACCTCGGCCGCTTCGCATAGCAAAATATATGTTATGCACCATCATGTAGCTATATTATAAACAAAGTATTGGATTGTTTCGCCCATAAAGAAAGTAAATAGAAAGTTTTTCAATAATTTTTATTTTGCATACTAAAAATAACACCACCGCCGTTTTTTTTATATAGATTCAAGCATGTGTGATTAAACTATGACATATAATTTTTACGAGATGATTGGTGTGGTAGAACAAGTCAAAATAAATTAATGAAAATGAAACAACTTTGCTTTCGCCGTTTTTCTAACGTAAGAGATAGCGGAAAACGGTGGAAGCAAAGTTGTACACCTATTAATTCGAATTTTTACTTTACAAAAAAATAATAGTATTTATTTACAATGACTTATTACTAATGAGAATACAATTTACTGCACGTGATATATGTACGTATAAATCGAAATTAAATCACATTAAAGGTATTATTTTATGAACTGACACAGAATCTTCGTTTTAATCTTCATCGCTTTCGTGATTTATTGTGGATTGAATATGTTCTTTGTGAAATAGTTTCCTTAATGTTTTCGCAGGTTTAATAAGCTTTGTTTGATATCCCGCAAATGAAAAAAATAATAAATAATTGAAGCTATATGGGAACAACAACCGACCGTTCTTTTGCCATTTGCGCGCTCGCATGTGTCGATAGAATGTGAGTCGATACAAATGTAACAGTAATTGCAAGACGGTGGAGGTAGCGACTTTCTATCCCTGATAAGCCAGGTGTTCCGTCGCGCGTTAAGCGAACGTCTATATCGGTTCTTATTGTTCATTATTATAATTATCGCGATCTATGTAAAGCATTAATGTAGAGTTAATCCCGCCATCGGTCGCAATGGTGAATTATTCCGGGATTTTATACTGTTACGATTTCACCGTTCCATTGCGGTCACCGAGACTGCACTACGGTGGTTAACCCTTTGAAGCACACATTTTCCTGATATCCTTATTTTCATAAACATAGTTGCTCTTCAGGTTTTTGGGGTCGCTGATTTCAAATTTGCTATCTGATTTTCAAAATTCCAAATGGTGGATCCAATATGGCGGACCAAATTTGTAAAACTGACTCCGATCATGGTGAAAATTGGTATACAAAGGTTTTTGGACCCAAAGAACTGTTTTCTGAGTTACCACTCATAAGGACCGAATTAGGCGTTCCAATCATCGGAATTCGCTGTCTCAATTTTCAATACTAACAACGAATTAGGAATCAAGGACCCCAAAAACCAATGTGCATCGAATTTCACCATGATTAGAGTCAATTTTGATAATTTCGACTGTAATATTGAGTTCGCTACTTTGAATTTTAAAAATATAACAACACATTTATATAAAGCATCACGAGATACCCATGTGTACCAACTTTTACCAAGATCAGAGTCAACTTCGGTACTTTTGTCCGCTATATTGGATCCGCTATCTTGACTTTTAAAAATCTAATAGCAAATTCGAAATCAGCGACCCCAAAAACCCATGTATACCAATTTTCACCATGATCGGAGTCAATTTTACAAATTTGGTCCGCCATGTTGGATCCGCGTATATATATGTATATTGCGTTGTTAAAAGTTAACTGTATCAGTGCTCTATGTGAAAACGTGTAATTCCATATACTTTAAAGTTATTACTACAGTCATATAGTCATATTCTACCCACAATAAATCACGAAAGCGATGAAGATTAAAACGAAGATTCTGTGTCAGTTCATAAAATAATACCTTTAATGTGATTTAATTTCGATTTATATGTACATATATTACGTGCAGTAAATTGTATTCTCATTAGTAATAAGTCATTGTAAATAAATACTATTATTTTTGTAAAGTAAAAATTCGAATTAATAGGTGTACAACTTCGCTTCCACCGTTTTCCGCTATCTCTTACGTTAGAAAAACGGCGAAAGCAAAGTTGTTTCATTTTCATTAATTTATTTCGACTTGTTCTACCACATCAATCATCTCGTAAAAATTACATGTCATAGTTTAATCATGCTTGAATCTATATAAAAAAAAACGGCGGTGGTGTTATTTTTAGTATGCAAAATAAAAATTATTGAAAAACTTTCTATTTACTTTCTTTATGGGCGAAACAATCCAATACTTTGTTTATAATATAGCTACATGATGGTGCATAACATATATTTTGCTGTGTGAAGCGGCCGATGTTAGGAAAGTTTAAACGGAGGAGAACGAGACCCAGAAAGGTAGCGGGCTCGGGTCCCATCACCATGGGGAGGAAGGAGCAGGCCACCAGTGGTTCTCCGGACGCACCAAGGTTTGTAAAGCAATTTTCCAAACGGAGTTATTTAAAAACTTACGACAATTACAGAAGAATAACCGGAGTGTAATGTGCAGGGAATTTAACTAACAAAATCATGGAACACAAAGAAGAAAAAATCATTCAATATATCGAGAGATATCGTTGATTTTACTTGGCAGTTTTTAAACAATTGAGAGAAAAAAAAACATATCATTTTATTTAAAAAGTAGAGAATTTCTTAAGCAATTTAAAACAAAAAGCAGTCAAAAATGTTAAATTTTCGAGGTTTCATGATTTTTTTTCTACTTCCAATATTCGCGCGGCTCTAAAGGGTAAACCGTGAGGAGTGAGGGTAAACTGTATAAACCTTTTTTATAGAGAATTTTAAGCTCTACAACTTTTATTTGACACTTTTTTCGATATCTCGCTTAGTTTTCGAGTTATTTTCGTAGAGCCCATTTTTTGGGTAGTTTTTATTGTTTTTCAAAAATCCTCGGGGATATAGAACTTTTTAAACTTCACCCCTGTTTTCAACTACCCAAAATGGATCTTTGACCAAATTTTCAGCTTTGAGGCTCGAAACATCGATTTCAGAAGGATTTTTACTGGACTAGTCGGGTCCCGATCGGGTTTGCCCGACAAGGCCCTCATCCCCAAACCGCGTTACAAAAGTCATCTGGCCCTGGTCGGGCAGCCCTGTCGGGGCCCTATCATGGATCGGGCGTGCCTCGTCGGGACCCGATGAGCGCCTTGTCCAGATTTCTACTCGGGATGGACATGTATTTGAGTACTTAATATTTAGGTAAAAGCAGAGTTACGTATCTAGTTTCTCTTCTAAATAAAGTATGTACTTTTTTTAGTTAAATCAAAGATTTAAACATTCTTGAAATCACATAAGTACTTATCATTTAATCAAAAAAACCTCTTCTTAGTTTCTACATAATATATTATGACTTAGAATTGATCTTTTTTTTTCTTGTGAAATTTTGGGTATGTTGAAAATTTCTTATTTCCTTCATAAATATCGATATAAGAATTTTGCAAATTCTTTGTTTGTATATTTACGGGAATAGTCCGAATAATATGAATCATTGTAGATCTTTAAATGTGGCAGATTTTTTAAATACAATAAAACTATAAAATGATATGACTAAAAATTGAGTGAAAAGGAATGCTCATTTTTGGTCGTCGACAATAGTTACTAAGGGTTCGATTTCTAGTTGTACAATAATTTGACTATAATGAATGATATGAAAAAATTGCAATAGAAAAAAAATAAGAACACAAAAAGCACGGAAAGGAAGAAATAAACTAGAATCATCTCACGATGACGCCGTAAGAAAATAATGGCTTTTTTTTTATAGAATGTAACGGAAATGATATTTTAATTCAGAAAATTTATTTATAAAGCAACATGATAGAGGAATCAACCTAGTGAAATCTTTCCTAACTCCCATCAGCAATGCAAATTCGTAGGAAACGACGATTCCACTCGAGGATCTCTCAAATTCTCACCGGATTGGACCTCGTTCGTAGCATACGCGCAGTGTTCAGCGCAACAGCGGCGCAGTGGTGAAACTCGGGGCGCGCAACGCGAACGTGGTCGCTGGTCCACCAACAAAGAGAGAAGTGCCCTGCTAGTGACGTTTATCATATTTTATTGCCTTTGGCCGCGAGCTTCATTGTTCGACCGTCTGTTTTGTTTCCGGTTATTATTTGGCCACCACGCCTCTACCGCTGCCGGGCCGGGCCATTATACCCGCGCGCGATGTGCCAATGAAGTCCGAGTTACGGCTTTTCGGCCGACGATTCGAATCAGTTTAATTGCGCGACGGACGGCGGCGCGCTAACTCGGGTCGATCTGCGGCCTGGTTAGGCTCTCTGCGTTCGCGCGCATAAACGGAGAGCCGAGGGTGATATCAAAATGTGACCGCCGTTAAAAAAGGAATGATGTGGTTGATCCACTTGTATACGGGGCATTCCACACCACTTCAGTCATTCGAAAAATGAATGTATCCCAAAAGAGGTGTCTACAATAATTTATACAACAATTTTGACAAATTGCAGACCAATCTCCCATAAATCACGGAGTAGCTTTTCACTTTTATTTTCAAAATCGAGGGCAAAGTTCTATCGGTTGTACTTTTCAAGCGAGACTTCTTTGCCGAGGAGGCTGCAATTTTCTAGCGTTACGAAAATTCTTATCGCTTGAGAGGAGTATAGCTAGGTACGTGGTGGGGGGACCGGCAGAGGAGGAGAGTATATATGGAAGGTATGTAGGTACGTTACAAGCGATAGCGCATGCCTTGTTTTTGAGAGGGTCGGTATTGAGATTATGACCGCAGGAAATAGACGGGGTGTACTTCAAACAATAAAATACGAACAATCTTCACGATATACTCTTCCATCTTTAAATTTATATTTATTACTTTTTTAAAATACACATTTTTATTACGATATTACTGTGTGCAAGGAAAAATTTGTCTTGCACATTTGAAACTCGCGTTACTCTATATATAACTATTGCGCCATTTGATGGAGAGTAAACTACCCCATTGAATTCTCGAGGACTATTTGAAAAGAAAAAGATGGACACTAGTGAAGTGGAGCATGGATGAATGTTTCATATAGTTGTGCCCAGGCGGAAAATTTCTATATAATCTGTATATGATCCATATGTGACTTTGGTCATATATAGCGCTTATATGTACATGATATCTATATTAACCATAAAGAGACTGTATATAGGTTTTCGAATGATTGTATAATCCATATGAGGAGCAGACTTTCAAAAAGCAGTTGCCCATATTAGTATTTTTTTCAGGAGAGGCCAAAAACTGCCCTTCTTTTAGGAAATAACATTAAGCTTTCAAACTTATGCAAGAAATTGCGAATATGGACAAACTGCGTTTTGAAAGTCTGCTCCTCATATATAGTATGTATATAATTAATAAGGAAATCATATATAATTTATACATGACCAAAATCACACATATGGGTCATATAGTTTCTTTCTACCTGAAGTCTAACTCCTACATTCCAGAAAATTTCCAGCTAATTTGGTGGCGCGAAATTCCTATCCAAGCTCGCCCTGAGAATTTTCTTTCACCAGCGTTGGCTGCCCCATCGACGACGTTGTGTTGCACGAATAGCGTCGGGACAAAAGGAAAACCAGCCGTCGAGCAACGGTTGAGTGTTTTCCGGTTTGATTAAAATCAGAAATGATTTATTCCCAGGCGCGATCCCCTCTTCCTCCTCTCCCCTCTTCTCCCTCTTCCACCATTCCATTCTCAATCTCTTCCACACGCCCCAGCAGTCCACGGATCCGATCCCGACCTCGATCCCCTAACCCCGGGTTGAATCTATTATATTACCTGCTGTTTTCTAGATCAGCCGGCAGGAAGCAGTCACCGTTTTTTTACCCTTTCCTTTCATCTTCCGGAGGGGGTCAGTCGTATTTACGGATGCCTTATACATTCTGTCCCAGATTGACCAGGCTTCTTCGCCTCGACTTCTTCATTCCACTCCCATATTATATCCTCTATTTCTTCCTTCGTAATTTCTCATTTGGAATAAATTTCTTGAAACCTGCCCCCTTGGCTGTTAAATATTTTTATTCGGAGTTTTTGTAGATTGATTTGAACATATAATTGTATTAGGTATATATAAATATATAAGAAAATTAATCTATTTTTTTAATTTAGAGGAAACTTAAATTAAGTCGAATCAATCGTAATGAAATCAATGCGTAATTATGATCATTGAGAATTTTTATTAACTCTTTTTTAATTGCCGATAGAAGCAAGTTATATTACAGTTGTAAAATGTTATGTAACATGAACATTAATTTAACAAATGAATGTCACATTTACGTCGAACGATACAAAAATTACGGATTATACTACAGTAGGTACTGAAACTGAGTGAAAAATTGTATGTAACATAACCGTTACGAATAGCGAACAAATGTTATATTCATGTCGAGCAATGCAAATATTATGAATTATTTTACAGTTTTGAAGTTACGTGTAAAATTCTATGCATCACATAAACGTAACAGATAGCTTACAAATGTTATATGCATGTCGTATGAGGCAAATATTGTGAATTATATTACAAGTTTGAAATTAAGTAGGACATTTTATGTAACATAAGCGTTATACACGTAGTGAATAAATACCATATTCACGCTGAACGTATTATAAATTCATCTGTGGAGTTATCGCAAATGAAAAGAAGATACTTTTGACGAACAGAACACGATGATTTTTAAAAGCTCGCAGCAGAATTATTACGGACTGTTCCAATTTACCGGGAGATTCTCGGGGCTGCTTCTTCTTTTTCCACGATCCAACGTCGCGAGTTCTTCCTCCGAAGCGAAATATAACAAGTTTTACATCTCGCAGGTGCTTGAAATTACTTCCCCGGGTTCCTGACTCTTTAATTTGGTACCAAACGTTTCGTCCCCTCGGTGTTCATCCTTCGAAGCATTACTTCATTACGCCTTACCCGCGCAACTCTTATATTAGAGAAACGGCTTGTCGCCCGTCCCATCCAAGTCCGGACTGCGCGAGCGACGGTGGCAGCAGCTTTACACATGCGTTATTCATTCATCTCGTCGGATATTTATGGAATTTTAATGATTATTGATCGATAGCTCGCCCTATAGTCGCCACATCCCTCTATCGCTCGCTCCCTCGCGAGGGAGGTGCTCTCGTGAAAGTCATTTTTCTACGCAGGAAAACGGGGCAGTCTTGCTCTATAATAGTGAGCCTCGTAATTGCCGCTATTACAACGATACGATCTCGAAATAGATACGAGTATATTCCCATACGCGCGTTTCTAGGTGGAGTGAAATAGACATACCAGAATCTCATGGAACGATAGGTAATTTTAAAATGAAGTGGGATGTTAAGAATTTGAAGTTTTCGTGATGATTATCTGTCATTAATCTTATTATATTAGCATTATTATAACTCTTAATCACCAATCGAGTCGCAGATAAATTTATTTAGCTTAAAATGGTGATGCTTTTTAGCAAACGTTGCAGTTTGTTTGAGAAGGGCGAATGATAAATTGATACTGAAAAATGTTAACCCTGCATGGAAGGAGAAAAAATTGTTGTGGCAACCATACATTGTTGTCATAACTATTCGAGTTTGGTAATCAATACCAGTTCATCACAATTGTAGCAATAATGAAGAGTTGTGACAGAAATGGTTGCCACAGTCACTTCTTTTCATTCCGTGTGAGGCTTAATTAAATATTTATCTTAATTCGCCAGGCGGAAAAGTTCTATATATATAGTTTGTATATATATTCCACATATGGATTTGGTTCTATACGAATTATATATGATTTATATGAAAACTACATAGGTATAGACTACATATGGGTTATTTTAATTTTTTGAATCTTTGTATAATCATTCAAAGAAAAAATATATAGTTGTGGAACTATTCAAGTTCGGTAATCAGCACTGATTTTTTATAAATATTACAAGAATTCTTTTTAGTTCCGGCCACTAAAGGTTATAGTGACGAACATAAAAAGTAATTCACGACTATGTTGAACTGTCTCAATGTATAATAAAAAAGCGGAGTTTTCTTTAAAAAAACTAACAATCTGATGGTTCATTATCTTAATTACCTAATCGTTAGAATATTTCTTTCTGTGTATTTTCTAATTCATACATCTTTTTCATTGAAAATTGCCAATTATTGTCGTAATGCCAATATAGTACGAATTTTCCTGCTTTCATTAGTTCTAAATTTCTTGAAGAATCTTTTTACCATGTTTAAAAAAGGGGCGATCAACATAAATGAATGTAAGAAGCAAAAGTATGTTTACGAGATGCAGTAGAAAGTGTGGTGAAGTAATATCTTTCTCTCTTTTTCCAGCTGCGGGGGAATGGCGTTACTTAATTCGAGGAAAAATTCCACTTATACCGGAACAATGCTTCGTTTACGGGGTGTCGCTTCAAGATACAAGTCCAGGGCTTTAATAGGGCCCGTGTTTTAGACCGCCCGTTCAGCTCGGTGCGGTCGGGCTCGAGCACTCGCGAGCGAAGCGAACGAGAGACGATGTTAATTATTTTTACGAAATTGCCTCTGCTTCCAGGGAGTTTCTCGGGCAAGTGTAAGAACTCCTTTTTCGGGCGCGACGAAGCCTTCGAGCGCACCGCGAACGGTCGCGGAACGTTCGAATGGGAAGAGAATTCTAAAGCATTTGGAATGTGAAGAAAAATTGGCATCCGCTAAGAAATACGTTTAATTTGTAAAACATAATTGCGATATTTTGAATTTTTAATCGCAATTACAATGCACTGATATATTTGAACAAAACGATCGTTAATTAAGCTTTTAAAAATCAGGTGAAACAAAGTTTTAAAATTGATAAAAAAATGAATGCGCTGCAGCTGTGCGTATTAGAAGTAAAACTTCAGAAATCCCTCTATCCTTCGATCGGTCTTTCTTAGTCAGGGATCTTTGAAGTTTCACTTCTAACGCGCGTGGCTGCCACACGGAAAAAAAAATAGTTTTAGCGAAGTTTAAATTGGTTGAAAGATTTTTCTCGTGATTGCAAAAATAAGTATTATGATAGCAAGTATTTTTGTAATCGTAGCAAATATAGCTGCACTTGTAATAAAATTTATTGTAGTAAAAATACTTGCTGTATCAACAAATACATTTGCAGAAATAATAGAAAAAGTGTAGCTGTTTCAATGAAAGTAAAACAGTTATATAGAATTGCGATTGCTAGTAAAAACTATTACAGTCCAGAGTAACATTTTTCCTACTTTAATAAATTACATAATTGTTTAAAAAATCTTACTATCGTAACGATATTACTTAATTATTAATAATCCACCGCGCTAATTAGTAGAGAAATTGAACTATACTTCTCTCTAACTCGCACGGCTGCCACGCACCTATTTTGCTTTAACACATTTTTCTTTTCTCTTGAAAGACCTTAGTTTTGGAACTTACAACGTTTTGGAAAATGTATTTTTCATATGTACCTATATAGCGGAAGTTAGATAATTAAAATCGTTATTGGTGCTGAAACAAATATCTTTTCTAAAAATTTGAATCAATTTTCTTAATACAGGGACAAGATTTAATACTACACTAAGAAAAGAAAAACACTTGGTCAATTTAATCAAAATCTCTGAGACGACAATCAAACCATTTGGTGAAATATGAATCCTTTATCCGCGTTCGAAATGATACTCATTTATTCTATTTTATTATGTTATTTACGAAGACAAATTTTCTTAAAGAGAAAACTGTTTGTCGTCTCTAGCGTTACGAAAAATGTAGTACTATGTATTGGGACCGTGCAACTGCTTGGAGGAGATACGGCGAACGATCGTGCGCAACTAGTGGTGAAGGCTTGAAGTAAGTCGGCACGTCTCTCCACACCTATAATACGTTGACTGCCAGCCACCACCGCTGCCGGGTTAAAGTACATTGCCGGGTGCCGGCATTATATGGCAGTCAACGTGTCTGAAGGTGAATAAACCAGCCCCCTAAATGTTATACTTACTGTTTATTGCAATTCTATACTCATAAATAATTGCTATAAAATACACCTGATGAAAAACATTCATATTGTTGTTCACTAATTGGTTTTGCCGAGGATTTCTATATTCTTATCGTATTTGGTACTGTATAAAAGTGCCGATTTTTCGCCGACTACTGCCACCAGGTGTCACTGTACGGGTGTTGCACGGTCCGAATAGCTTCGGCCTACTAATGCATAGGTACTCGAGGATGAGGAGTGAGGTGCTCGGCGTCTTCATTGTAGCTAGCGAAGGCCCCACTCCTGAGCGTTGCACTTTTCGTTACGTTTCCATATTCGTTATGCTCTGATGAGTCATCGCCTCGGCTTACCCTACCAGCTGTAAAGAAGTTTCACTTTAAAAATTCTAATATTTCAAATTAAATGGCCAAATAAAAATAGCGTCGCTGCATAGAAATACTTTTTCCGTCGGATCAACGTTTAAATATGCCTCGGAAAATACAAAAAGACATTGCTATTTTAATTTCCGGTTTATAGCATTAATCTCTCTTCCTCTGAATGCTTCAGTAACTTTATTCTAATTGATTTCATTGCAATGTACCTGCATCCAAGAATGCAGCTTGTAATAATATCAATGCAAAACTGCTACGAGAAACGGAAATGTAAGTATATATTGCAATTTTATTCTTTATTCTTATATTCTATATTCCATTCACCTTTTTCATGTCTCATTGCACCTTCTAACAAGCTACTTACAAGCGCGGACACACGAGATAACGAGAGACACCTCACCCATCAAAGGGGAATCTCTCCATTGCCATACAAAAAGATGAAATTGTCGAGCCATTTTCTAAATTTTTGAACAACTGTGTACTTTAAAACGAGCGAGAAAAACCTTAGTGACGTCAGTGGTGTAACAAATAACATTGTAACATATGTATGCAATCCCACTAAACATAGAATAACGATTATATTGCAGATACGTTACAACTTTCCTCTGTTATATTGCACATGTATTGCAGTTATTTAATAATTGCGCTATTAAACTGTTATATAATTGCTTCGAAAATTATAATATAACAATTCTACAACCTTCACCTTGTGCTCTCTGCAGTGGATCTACGATTGAATGATGTTCAGATGATCTTGCAAGTAAATAATAACATTTAGATTTATTTCTAGAAATTTAATTCGGAGATGAAATTGAGTACAAGGATTTGAATGGTTATTTAACATTCCTAAATGTTCATCGTAACTTAACAGTTACGATGACGTAACTTAATAGTTACGTAAATATCACAAAACTGTTACCTAATTGTCATGCAACTGTCACGGAATTGTAAGGCAACTGTTATGTAATTGTTACATAACTGTCACGTAATTGTAACGTAACTGTTATGTCATTTTTACGTAACTGTTATTATCTCTATTTTTCAAATGTGAACTATTGTGCCCAAAATTGATTGAAGGTCAGCTAGAAGTTCATCTTACAATAAAACAGGATGGAGTTTTATTACACTGAACAAAAATATATGCACGACTTTGAGGCAACCTTCGCGAAAGACACCAAGAAAAAATCTATTCCATACGCCTGTACTATTCCTTTATAACGTAATCAAATTTCAGTTCAAGAAGTTCTTCGTGCGAATAGAGCGTTAGAAATATCTCGGCACGACGACATTTCACTCACTCACCCCGGATAGGAAATACAACAGACGCGATGGGGGTGTCTCGCTTTCTCGTTTTTCGAGTCGACTGCAGTTGATACGAATAGAAAGTGAGAGAAAAAGAGAGTTGTGGAGGGACGGTGGGACGGAGGGGCGGAGGGAGAGTGGGAGGGGGAGGGGGAGGGGGGAGGGTGGAAGAAAAAGAGAGGGGGCGAGAGGAGAGGGAGGGGAGTGGGTGAACGGAGAAAGGTGAGAAGGGGAGAGGGGGAGAAGGGAAAAGAGAAAGGAATATAGCGTGAGGGCGGGGAGGGGGAGAGGGGGGAAGCACGGAGGAAGAGAAAGAGAGTGGAGAGAGGGGGAGAGAGGGCGAGACGGGAAGGGTAATAGAGGGAGGGGGAGAGGGGAGAAGGGGATGTTGAGAGGGAGAGAGGGGGATATAAGCCAGTCACACCCATTTCCGGTAGATTTGCAATTTTTCGCGAGACAATTTTTCCGCTTTTCCGTAGCAATCAATGCAGAAGCGCGAGCGGGAGCAAGACCTTTGACCCCCACCCCTCAACACTGGAGCCCGTGATTGTCGATGATTTCGAACGATAAAGAACTGACTATTTTTTCTCCTTGCATTTCTCGCGCGCGGCGCCCGAGTGCAACGACGGGAGATTTTTCATCCCGCCCCTCGTCAGTTATCACCTTCCGTCTCATTCGTCGTTCGGCGCGTGCTCGCCTAGCGGAATTGCATGAAATATTCCGCTCGAGAGGTGGAAATTACCCCATAATAATCGAAAGTGATTGCGAAGCGAGTAATGTGCTAAGGTGTGCTTTTTGCGCGAATGCATGGGCTGCTTTTTTGGTTCGGAGTAACGCTAAATATGAAGCGAAATATTAGGTCTTTTTTTTCTGGAGAATACGTTTCGTTCGATATTTTCGAAAAAAAAAAAATATTTTTTAAGCTCAAGTGTACCTACTTCGACAAAATCTTTTTAGCTTTATCGAGAAAGTAGTGCGTGAGAATGTAGTCGTTTGAACTACTGAATCTTTAAGTATAATTATTAAATATTATTTCGCTTCAATGTGGGGAGTAATTATTATTAGGCAATTATTTCGTCTCGAATGAGCGGCATTCGATATACGAAATATTCAGCCTATGGACGACGAAAATTACTTTGAAGTCGAGTTAGTAATCAAGACTAATTGCAGACGGAGCAATGCGAGAGATTTATAGACCTCCATATGAGAAAATATAGTACATATAACATTTCAGTTCCGCTTCGATCTTGAATTAATCATTCTACACGGAGAGAATTTTCCTGTAAAGATTACTATGAAATCCGCTGTAATCGTAGGGCATAACATTTTTGTATGTATTGCAGCGGTTCGAAAGTATTGAGTTTCACTTGAAAGAATATCATACGCAACGTAAAATTTGTCTATCCCACCGAATAATTTAATTTACGGTACAGCGCATATTATTATTATATCGACCGATTCCAGAAAAAAACAAATACCTTTTCTCTATCATTGTAGAACATAGAAACTCGTTGCTATGCAAGAAAATAATATCGTAAATCACATCGGTGACAGCAAAGACTAACGATGTTCCTTTGCATAGCAACGAGCTACGATGTTTCTCAATGACAGTGAAAAGATACGTGCTTTTTTTTTGGTACCGGTCAACATGTCTGCGTAGCATTCACCACTCTCTTTCATTTTCAAATCGAATTTTCTCAGCTCACCTATAAATACCGAGAAATCAGAAGATATGATAAGTATAGGGCGTGATAAAGGACAACTTCATCAAATTTTACAGTGCACTTCCTAAGATTGTGATAGTCAATTTTTACAGTGCACTTCTTAAAAATTGTGATATTCAATTTTTACGGTGCAAACCATGCAATTTATGTACCTACAACATTTCAACTTTTGCTAACAATAACGACAAAATTATTTTGTGATCCACAGAAGGTATAGTGATGCCAACTTGTCCTATAATATTTTTTACAGAGAAATTCTCTCCATATACAAGTTCTCTACTGAATATCCAAAATATATTTCACCTGCAGTTCTCAATGAAACGTGTCGATTAATATTTTCCTTGCGTAAATAAAAATAAACACTGATCTCAGTTTTCTTTCACGGAAACACCAGCAATATTTCTAAAACGTTCAATGCCCTACAACAACAACGTCTCCTTCAATTGTATCTTTCGTGACACTTATGAAATGTTTATGCAACGTAGAATTATTTGTTTCGTAAATTTAACGTTACATTTACATCACAAAAGAAACGATTTCTCGAAATGTTACTGTAATATTAAATCTCATGTTCCAAAAATAATTCTAATAAGTTTTTGAAACGAAACAGGAAAACTATTTAATATAATCTAAAAATGGGCAAAATTTAGCTTCACCGCGCGAAGAAAAAGACATCGAAAATCTGATCCTTATACATACGCGATCGCAATGCGATTCGCAGTACGCAGCTCCAAGAGAGAGCCCCGTGGCCACGAATGCGAAGGGGGCGGGTTTTTCGTCGGAAAGACAATTTTTCTCGGTGAGAGCGCACGCACGCCTCTGGCATTATCCGACCCCGACCGAAATCGGATGAGGCCCAAATAGGAAGGGTGAAAGAAGTCGAGGGCCCAGAGAAATTAGTCCTCACAAAGAGTCCAGAAACGATTTCAAGCATTACATTGTGCATCCCGCCATTCCTTAATTAATTACACACATACACACAAGAATAAGAACATTATGATTTTAATGTCATCTATTTTTTATTTTAAAATAAAATGAAGCCAACACTTTAATCTATTTTTAATTTAAAAATGATATTCGATTAATTTATTCTACAAATCAATTTTGGATCACATCCAGAACGATCACGATTTATTCGAAATGGCGTCAAATTTTTCACTCCGGATCGTTTTTTCAATTTGTAACTCATTATGTTTATACCGTCAACATTTTCAGCATATTATTAGAGTACATGGAAAGAAAAAAAGCTAATTGTGATAATTATTTTGGCCATAACTAATTGAGTTTGATATTTAGCTAAAAATGGTTGTGCCGATAGCAATAAACTGCTGTTGATTACAAAACTGGAATAGTTGTGGTCAAAATAGTTGCCAAAACCGCTTCTTCCTTTCAGTCAATAAACACCCTATACCAAACAAAAATGATAATTTATCCATTTCTGCGAAACGCAATAAACCGCTAGAAATGCCTATCAATCCAAAAATGCACGATTTTCCAAAAGCATGAAGAACTCTCAAAAAATACATCCTTCCACAATAATCTGCAATTCAGAAAATAAAACCAAGGAAAAACTGGCTTGCCCCACCAACCCCACTCCCCGCACCATAACCAGAGAACTCAACGAAAACCCTGTCGAAATTACTATTCCACCCGCGGCCTCAATTAATCGCCGGATCAATTAATTCCAGGCGCGAATCGTCGATGCTTCGACCCGCGTGCAGCGCACGACCGTCTCGCATATTCACGTGGAGCCGCGACGTATGCGGCGCGCGGTCGGAGTTCGGGAGCAACTTTTTCCCGTGCGATTTTGGACAGTCGAAGAACGCGCGCCCGTACGCGACGCGCGTCCTGGTTCTCCTCGAAGAGAGACGCGGATTATATACGACTGTATGTAGCGCCGAGGCGGAAGGGAAGGGCGAGAGGAAGCGCGCGGTGCACTTTTCGGAGAGCAGCCGGCTGATGAGCCGTCCTGGGGTACCTACCTACGCGCCGTGAAACGCACCGAACGCTATACACTCGTATAGGGGGATGGAGTGCGAGTATACGGCTCGGCGGTAGAGTTTTATGCAAGCGCTGATCGTTAATCAATCACGAGGCGAGTCCGCGGGCTCCGGACGCGTGGTGCGTCGAGAGGAGTGAGGGGAGGAGGGAGGGTTGGAGGCTCGATAAATATTGTTTTTGTCGCGAGTCATCGCGCGCGCTGCTCGGCTTCGCGAGGCCCGTTTCCGAGTATCCTGCCCCCGGGAAAAACTCACCATCCCCCGCGTGCACCAGGCCCTACCTCGTGCGAAAACGCGGCTCGACTGATGGATCGTCCTTCGGCGATGCTAGTCGGGACGGCTTCGAAGATCACGGGAGAGGAAAATACGCGGGACGCGCGCGAGTTTGGGTCCGAGTATAGACGAGGATTTTGATGCCACGCTGATTTTGAAAGTGCTTTACACGATATTTCCGAATTTTAATTAAAACGAGCGCATATATTTCTCCGAAGACTTCGTTATTAATTTATTTGTGCAAAAATTGGAAGCATAACTGATGAAGCACTACTGAAAGAAGATTTTAACGCAGTTGAAAAGTATAGCAGTATAATAATAAATATTAAATAATAATAAACATAGTACAATGAAATCATTTTGCTACGATGTAATTCTATTTTCATCCAATTTCTTGGAGTTGTCAGTACAGTAGAACTCGAATTATCCGAATCATTTGGGATCGGACCCCATTCGGATAATAAAAAATTCGGATAATTGGACTTTTCCCAAAAAAAAGGGTACATATTTTTAAAAAAGGGTATGTATTTTAAAGAAAAAGAGCTTATTTTTGGTACCGTATGCATTTTTAATTAATTAAATGAAAAGGCAACACTCTTACATGTTATATAGCGTACTTACAAGTGCTGTACATTATTTTGCTTGAATTTCCGTCTTACAATTTTTTGTCTGAAAGCGATTCGGATAGTCGGAGTTCGGATAATTGGAGTTCTACTGTAAGATATGTTACACTGAAAGAAAAGTATAACTCCTACAGCGATATGACCTGGGAAAAAAATGTTTATATATAATCATATATAATTGGATATAATCAGGTCCGATATTTGTCTCTATTGATTATGCAGTGCATTCCCTTGGATCGTCAACATAGCAAATATAAAGTCTACGATATGTGGAACTATAGACAGTGAACACTACACTGTTAAAAGTTTTCTTAATTTTCAGACGCAATCATTTACAAATGTAACTTAAATTTTCGAATCTGTACTCTCTTAATTTTAAGAAACTTGAATTAGTCAGAAATTTAAGAAACATTTTCCTAATATTTCAGTAAATTCTTAAATTTAAGACACAAATCTTGACGTGTTATGACATTTAAGGCAGATTTCTTAAGATTCAGCTGCTTTTCTGAAATTTAAGGTACTGTTTCTTAATTTTGTGACGCTGCAACGTCTAAATCCTACATGTAAAGGGTGCCGATCTTGACCGAAAGGGGCCGAGCGCGGCCGATCAGGTTTCGAATCGGCAAGGGTCGGAAGCGTCCCTTCTGATCATTAGTCGTAAGCAAACATCCGTTTAGAAAGTACGTATCTGTATTAGAATAAAGAGAAAGTTCATTGTTCTTTGATCACGAGTCCCTTTTCTTTCGCAAACATATTCTCAAAAAATCGTTCGTCACAACAGGTTATGGGCCCAGACAACGCGTGAGAATAATATTGCTGGAAAGAAATTGAGATCGAGATCGTAAACAGTAGAAGCGTGCGGGCTTGCAACTCGAAGCGGCCATTACCACGTGCGAGCAAGGCACGGAATCGAAAGATAGTAGTGATCGGGAGTGTTCGTGTGGGTAGAGTCTCTTGTTCACCGGAAAAATGTCGAATGACCTTACTTATTTATATTATTTTTTTCATATGTATTAGAATTTACATTTATCTTGTGTAGTATTCGTTTCTCAATAAAACATCAGCTACTCAAATATAAGAAACATCTGAAAATTAAGAAACCTGCACGAAAATTAAGAATCCCATACATCTAGAAACCCAGAAACCTGCCTGAAAATGAAGAAACTTGTCTGGAAATTAAGAAACCTGCTTGAAAATTAAGAACCATATATGTCTGAAAATTAAGAAACTTTTGTCTGAAAAACAAGAAATATTTCTCTAAAAATTTAGAATACAGCTTACATGAAATTTAAGACATATTTGTCTTTGATAAAAACTTCAGTGCTTTTTTCTTAAATTTAAGACAGATATTTTTAACAGTGTACTACGTTGATTGGTTGTGATGGGTAAGAAAGGTTAAGCACTATACTCTATATATTTAGATCTGAACAAAGTCGAAAATTTTGGATTTAATTATATCTAATTTTGTTTGATCTTATATGATTATATGTAGGTATATAAACATTTTTTTCCGAAAATAAAAAGCTAGAAGTAGAAAGTTCCATGTATAAAACCGCATACTTAAATTAGCAATATCACACAGTTCTGTTACTAATTTTGGCTAACATAGCACTACGATATATTCCAAGTATATAAATATTTATTTCCTTCTTATAGCAATAAGATTGATAGTCTAGATAGCTATTATAGTTAAATGTACCTACTGTTGTGGTAATTGAATAGGTACTTGAAGAGATTGATTCGTAGATAGGTCTCACAGCTATCTGTAAACCTGACATACATATCTTGGCCAATAGTTACTCTAGTATTGCTATGACAGCAATATTTTATAGCTAACAGTAGCTAAATATAAGATAGCTCGATAGTATAGCTATCAAAGACGAACAATCCGTTTGTACGATTCATATTTTTTTCCAGTGTATAATTAGGTGACACACGCTTCCAAAAATGCCTTGAAAAGTTGGCGTAAGAATAAGTGCATTTGAAAATGCAAAGCTTCATGCAAACTTGAAAAATAAATGTATTTCTTTAACATAGGCGATGCTCCAAAGTATTCAGCGTAAAAAAAATATGGCTAAAGAGAGTTGAACCAAAAAAGTGTGGCTACGGATTGTAGATTTTCAGCCAGACAATTTTTTCATGTCGGCTGAAAAGTAAATTTTACTCGACTTATTACCTGTACCTTTTTTATTCAATTCTATTGTATGGGTTCTTAATGATAAAACTATATTATAATGACTTGTTCGGTACTGAAATATAGTTCATTAATAACAATTTGAGAGTTTAATAATAGTATCTTATGTCATTAGGCGGTAATCCGAGGTTTTTTCAGACTGTGTTTAATTAGGTCGTAGCACGAGGCCTAAACACAGTCTTAAAAATCCGAGGATTTCAGCCGAATGACATATAGGTACTATTTTTTCTCACGAATGCCCATTTCTCAAAACAAAACAAACAGAAGTATACATGACTCATTTCACATTGCGTTTATCAGTTTGGAAAAAGGACCCACTTCGGACTAAGCAATCTTTTAACAGTCTGCGGACTCCCGGTCGGTGTCACGCGGGAAAAACGCCATCTTACGGTCTAAAAATAAGCTGGAAAGGGCCTCGAAATGGGCATGAGTGAGGATAAATAATAAATTGAAATAATATGATAAAATCGATTACAGTATCACCTCGTACAAACAACTGAACTCTAATTGAAGAACGCATCGTTTACCGGCTGAAAGTCTGGGATACGATCCGTAGCCTTACTTTTTTGGTTCAACTTCTCCGAGACTTCCGCCAAACTTTAGCCGTACTGTTTTTTACGCGTGGAATGTGACCATATTTCTCCTTTTCTTATGCCAAATGAAAGGAATTCAGTTACAATTTAAAGAAAAGAGCAATAAATTGCAGTGCACCCTGCCTTCGCCCATAGTGTAACACTACGTGACGCTAACAAAGGGTCACCAAAAATACCTCTTATACCTCTTACATTTTCGTGAACCTCACATGGCACGCTCTTTTCCGTTTGGTCCTCCAGCCGGATACTGCCTCCCGCAAGCTTTCGCGGTTAATAATGGCTTTAATAACGAGGTACTTACGCGTGAGGGAGATATAGAAATAAACTAGCGCCCGGTGGTTTAATTACTTACTGTCAGTAGCTCAAGCCGTGGCGCAGGCGCTTACTCACCTGAAACAGGATAAAAAAGAAAAGGGGGTTATAATCGATTCGCCGGATGCTGCGGGCGAATGGGGGTTGCAACGATAGGGGGAGGTACAGTGAAGGTGAGAGGGATACCGTGTTCCCGACACTCACTTGAATCGTCAAATGTTTGGCGCATCGAAATATCGCGATGTTCCTTCAAAGGGAAATTTCTTTGTTATACTTTCCGACGAGAAGCACTTTTTGTTATGTAATATTTATGTAACAGATAGCTTAAGGTTTCTGAAACATAACAGTTATGTAACAAAAGTAGATATGTAACTCTTGTGTAATAATTGTATTCTAGTTACAATTACTTACCCAGTATGAAACAAACTCGACATTTCTAGTTGTTTTACAAATAGACGAATCAATCGAATATTTCCTTCAACGTAATATAATAGGTATAGAAATATTATGGAAGTTCTTTTTTTCATTTAGATTATGTTTTTAGGGTTATTAAAATTACAATTGCGTCAATTTTTCTCGTACTTCGAATGTATCTATAATATTTCCTTTATCTAACCCATATACTTTTCTCCGATCTTCCTCCCCATTTCGATTTGCTCTCTCCTTATCAACTCACACATATATCGAATTAATATCTACCAGTAAAATGCAATACGCCGACGAATCGAGCGCAGTGGCATGACACGATATTCTACTCGTATCTCCAGAACGAGCTTATAATAGCGTCGATATTAACTAAGTAAGCAAACGAGCAAATGGAGTCGTGCAGCGGAGCGCTCGGCGCAAATCCGCGTCGATAAAACGAGACCACAATCGACGGGATGACGGTGGTAGTTGGTGGCGGTGGCGCGCGGTGCCATTTCCGTCCCTGATCCCTGCCGAGGGTGAACCGGACGAATACATCCCCGGCATATAAAGTATTCAAGGCACTCAAACGACCGTTTGTCTCTTTCGAATCCTCGTCAAGTTTTTTGCATATCGCGCCAATAACAGTTCTCACGTACCATCCCCTATTGCGCGCGAAGGGGGGAGGCGAGGAAGTACACCGTTTTATTGCTGTTCAGGGATGAGCGAAGGAAGCTTGAATTCGCGAGAGCATCACGGAATCGCAAGCGTTTCTTTTGCTTCCGCTTCCTTCCTTTTTAGAAAAATTTTTCCTTTCGATATAATATGTAGGTATTGAAAGAAAATGTTATATTTAACATAGTTTTGGAACGGTTATCTTGTTTTTTTTGCAGAAGTTATAATTGTAGTAAAAATAGGCATAACGTATATTAATATTTAATAAAATTGCAGCATCTCTTATCAGTGTAACAGATTCGTCCCAAAAAATATTACTTATATCTTTCCCACACACACACACACACACACACACACACACACACACATGCACGATATAATTTCTTTGCATTTTGTAGACCTTCACTGCATTATTTTATTGAAATTCGTATCTATTAATATAGTTCTCACGTTTATTTCCCCAACTGTTTTACAAGGGCGAGAAAGTTTTATTATCCATCAGGGGATGAATGAAGAACGTTTGAATTCTAGAGAGCATTAAAGAATCACAATTATTTCTTCCGCTTTTGCTCTTGTTCCTTTTTTATTGCAATCGAAAAAAGAGAATATAAGCTGTTAAAACGTGAACTAGAAATCAATGAATTCTATGAAGTCCGATCGGGAATCCTAGGAGAAAACTCTGACAAGTACTGTTTCCTGGGACTAGTGAAAATGTCATGTGATAAGTCACAATGAAGTCTTTATTTCAGACTTTTTCCGTAAATAACCGTAATCCAAGTGAAATTAACTTGGATTTATTTTTCTTTTAATCATGTGGAGAACACTTTAAATTTACTTAACGAGATATAGAACCGATCGAAAGCCAAGAATTGAGACTGATGTATATGTTCAATTATATAATATAAAATTGTCCTTATCATGTGCGATTTTCTGCGATAAATTTAGAAAACCATTCTAGTCAAGTTGTTCCGTCAATATGGAAATCAGTCATTCGATAGCATGACATACGGAAGATTTGATTGAAAACTTGTAATTTAAAGAAGAAAAATTGGGAATATGATAAAGAAGATGATGAAGAAAAAGTGAAGAAAGTAATGAAAATTATGAAGATGAAGAAGTTGAAGAAAATGACGAAGACAATAATTGTGAAGATGATGATGAAGAAAAAGGTGAAGATGAAGAATACAACGAAGAAGAAAAAGAAGGAGAAAATGAGAAATATTCGATAACCTGCCCAATATCAGAGCATTATTCATTCTATCGGTCTAAACTCAAACATTTGAAAAATGTTGACATATTGAGCAAAACGTAAGTAACTGTCATTCGTTTAATGTACTCTCGATTTATATATTAGCGACAATAGATCACGCGACATCCCATCGTCCTCACCATCGATTTAACTGCATTTTAAGAGAATCAAGTTCAAACCGTACGCCATGAACCTGCTTCATTAGCGTTTACCCCTACTGTCCCTAAAATCCTGTTCGCCCGGCCGTGGAGCCGTCCGCATCGGTCGCCATGTGCGACCGTATTGTTCCACCATAATAAGGTATTTTAATTGGCGGTTGTTATTATGTTCCACGTGCGGCTACCACGCTGACTTGGCCCGATACCTGCCTACCACTTTCAGTGTGTATGCATGTACATCCAGCGACGCTCGGCGGTGATTGTGGTCGTGGCGGTGGTGGTCATCGACAGAAAAGATACTCAACTGGCTGACCAAGGGTCAACCAGATACCACTGGGCTGTGTTTCGAGTTGTCTCGCGCCCGATTAATTGCGCGCTGCCTCAGATTTATCGACGAGAGAACCGCGGTAAAACTGTATTCCGCTGGTTTTTCGGCCCTATAAGTAATTGCGCCCGGGACCCGATCGCTAATTCTTGAATGGAAGTGTCGGAGGGGGGCGGGAGTTCTAAGAATCTGCAGGGATGTATCGTCACTTTTAGGAGATACTCGATGTCGTCCAGCATTTATAATTTCGGTAAAACGCCTTTATGCAATGTTACTTCCATTCTTCAATTACTTAAGTCAACATTATACTGAGTACTTTTCGGCATTGGTCATCAAAGATGTCAGCATGAAGTTATATATTCGTGGTGATTGATCTAATTTAATGGAAACTTCGTATTTATGCAAAGTCTCTTAATGTTATTGATAATAATTTGTTGGCAAAACTATTACATAGGGTAAGTCCGGGATAGTTCGACCACTTTTTCCATTAGCGCCAAAATCTTCTCAATTTCAATAGATATGGACATTTTTACAAATTCGTAGGGAAGTATAAACATTTATTTTTCATTTATAATGTTTTAAGGGGGGATATACCTTTAGAACGCTCACAAAATATAGGAATGTTTAAGGATTTTTTTTTATATAAACGAGTCGTTCAATGTTTATGGAACGTTATTTATTTATTAATCAATGTTTTCTTAACAAAATGCAATTTTTATTTTTTCGAAATATTAAAAAATGGCCGAGCTATTCGACCGGAACGTAGGAAGGCTGCGCCGGGAGTTGTGAATTGGTGTACACTCTCACAGTTTTTCTATTAATCTGAAACAAACAAGAAAATTTTATATTATTAAAAACATCTATAGAATGTCGGTGAACCAAAAAAAAGTAAAAAAAAATTATTTCAACGTATATGGCTCTTCCAACGAGCAACTTCAATTTTTCACGCTTTTTTTTTGCTAATTATGGTTTTAAAAAACCGATTATTTCCATTGATTTTGTAAAAACTTTTGGTTCACCGACATTCTATAGATGTTTTTAATAATATAAAATATTCTTGTTTGTTTCAGATTAATAGAAAAACTGTGAGAGTGTACACCAATTCACAACTCCCGGCGCAGCCTTCCTACGTTCCGGTCGAATAGCTCGGCCATTTTTTAATATTTCGAAAAAATAAAAATTGCATTTTGTTAAGAAAACATTGATTAATAAATAAATAATTTTTCATAAACATTGAACGACTCGTTTATATAAAAAAAGATCCTTAAACATTCCTATATTTTGAGCGTTCTAAAGGTATATTCCCCCTTAATAGACAAAAGTAACGTTTACTAAACAGTTATTATACAAAAAATGAATAATGCATCGGTCGGTCTCACCCTTACCGTCCGGGTGAGTTAGACCACCTTGTCCGGGTGAGTTTGATAACTAAAATAGGCAAGTATAAATAAATTTAAACGACTTATAATTAATATAAAGTTGAATAACTAGTAACAATAACTGAACTAATAATTGTATTATCATTTTAGGTGTTGTCTTACGCCTATGGTAAATGTTAGGCATATTGATCTGAAATAGTACATTTTATTTATTATACAATACTCGTGCTTGCCATAATTAGGTAAAACTAATATTTATTTTACACAGGTATTTTTGCTTTCAAAAATTTGAGTGGTTGGTCTATCCCAAGTCAAAGTGGTCGGACTATCCTAAAATACTGGGAGAGATCGACCACCTTGTTCGTCTGATACCTTTTAGGTTATGTATAGGAATCTTAGTGTGAAATGTAGCATAACATGCTCTGTCCTCAATAAAACATTATTTATTATAATAAACTTATCTGCTTGAAGGCGGTGTTATAAACACCGATATTATCGGAAAATTATCGGCACCCTCGAAAACAATACGTGACGAATAATTATTGAAAATTGTTTTTGAACGCCGTTTCCACGAGGAACTATATCAACAATGGCTACGCGCTAAACAGAAATGTACTGGCTGAGCTATTTGTTGGTTAGTTTCTGATTTATTGGTACTGGTCGATCTATCCCGGTG